>APFE031418422.1:0-12316 GCA_000404065.3 Pinus taeda | reverse complement strand
GCAATGCTGCATCCTTGAGAGTAGAAGGAAATAGTTTCAACTTTTGATCATCTTCTGCATAGTCATAGGTTCGACAAATAATAGGAAACTCAAATAGAAAGGTGTCATGATCTTCTGTAGTCAACCCATGGAAGTGAGGTAGGGTTGAAGGTCTTATGTTCTTCATTTTAATGTCCCCATTGATTTCTCGTATGGGGAAGGTACCCTCTATTCTTTCTCTAGAATTTTTGTTTTCAGCCATTGTCTCAGGAGGGATGTTTTATTCCTCTTATTCTCCTATAGGTTCTTCGAATATCTATGGTTGTTCCCCTAAAGGTTCTTCTGGATCATTGCCACCAAAGAAGAGAGAAGGGTGGCTTTGTGATGTGGTGGGGGTGTTGGGTAGGAATTTCCCTGAATTATCTCTGTTCCTACGAGGCATGAAATGAAATCTCTTTTTGGTTTATTTTTGTTTTTTTCTGCTTGTACCTGCAAAATTGAAATTGATTGAACAAACAAATTGCAATTACTGAAATGAACTTGCTGAAAGGAAATTACAGAATTGAAATGGAAGCAAAGAAATGACTAATATGGAATGAAAATTGCAGAATTTAAAGGACTAATCTACTTTTGCTGAAATGGAAATTGTAGAATTGAAAGGGCCAATCTACTTTTGTTGAAATGAAAATTGTAGAATTGAAATGAAAGCAAGGAAATGCATAACTTGAAAGAAACAACTACTCTACTTTTGCTTAAATGAACTACTTAGCAGAATGTTACAGTAGAAAATAGAAGAAAAGTAGTAATCAAAAAATACTCTGACGCTTCCCCAACAACGACGCCACAAAGTGGTGAGCACCGGTATTGCAGCAATAATGCTACAACTCCTGGGGCTTCCTACTTTACTTTTATCAACCTGGTAATTCGTAACAAACTTGGAAGCGACGGTGTTGTATGCACAAGTACTAATTCTTACTGCAGGTTGTCACTTGATCAGCTGGCGCAAGATCACTAGGAGCTCAAGCCAACTTCTATGGATTCCAAAATAAGCTTTAAATGTGATGAAAGAAAGGAAAGCTTATACTACAGAGGCTATTATACTTGCAGAAAGAGAAAGAAGACTGAAATGCGAAGTAAACCTAGCAAACCCTAATTTACCGACTAACCCTACTTTTGCAGAAAGAGGGATAAAAAACCATAAAATGCATGCCATTACCTACTTAGGATGTAAACAACATCTATTCAAGCTATTTCTAGAAGGAAATAAGAAAAAAAAACATCTTTTTGGAATTTATGTATTTTATGTGAAATTGTCATGCATGTAATTTATTCGCTTGTGGATGTGGCAGCGATTAGGTGGCAATGGAGGGCGACTTTGGGATTTGCAGAGGTGTAGGAAGGTGTGTAGGGGTCCTAGGAGGCCTCTGGTAACCTTCTGGAGGCTTTCCCTGCAATCAGACTTCAAAAAGTCACCTACAGGAATTTCTACAAGAGGTTGCAGGGGATCTACAGGAGGATGCCGAGAGCTGTTTTAGAGGTTCTGAAGGTGGAAAAATGGT
The DNA here is from genome assembly GCA_000404065.3 of Pinus taeda. Taxonomy (NCBI): domain Eukaryota; kingdom Viridiplantae; phylum Streptophyta; class Pinopsida; order Pinales; family Pinaceae; genus Pinus; species Pinus taeda. The sequence continues at coordinate 10,778 of APFE031418422.1, read as the reverse complement.
GGGAAAGGGTAGCTGAAGACTAGAGGGATGTGTTAAGGTTTCCAAGTTTCATCCAAAAGGATTAGAAAAGAGATTGATGGTTGGATTTGTTCAAGGGACAAGAGGAAAGTTTATGAGAAAAACGCAGCAAATTAGGGCAGATTTATGAGGTGTTGTGAATGACCTGTGGATCATGTAGCAAAAGATATGGTGATGGCTGATTTATTGACTTATTATGAGCAGAGATGTACTGCAAAAGAGTTGCAAATCAAACACTGAAACTGAGCAAGAAAAGAAACTAGTTGTACCAAAAAACATAACTATACCTCATATTCCTAAATTCTAATCTAGGAAAATAAAATGCTGAACAATTCTATATGGAAAGGAAAGCATGAATGGAGATTTACTGCGGAAATAGAAATGAGTATGGAAAAATGGATCTAAAGCAAAGCATTAACCTCTAAATCAAACTATAACACTAGAAATTGCATGGAGAAGGCAAAACAGTGTTTTGTGGCAACAAGCAGATCTTGACCTTAGTTCATGGTCCCAAAGGGAGGAAAGGAGGTCAAGGCTCTGTTGATGGCCTTTTTGTATCTTTTTCATATCACTACTTAACCTACTTCAACAAACCGAAATGGAAACAGCTATGTAAATCACCAAAAAGAAACCTATTTTACTAAGGAAGAAATCTATCTAACAGCAACTAATTCATGAACTGCAACAAGACATTTAAATACAAAACAAGAGGTGCTGGGAAACTTGGGTTGGGCCCTAACCCAAGAGATTCAACCCTCTGAAAGAACTCAGTGGCTCAAAAAATATTTCATCTCCATTATCAAAATAATAGTCACATTACATAAAATTATTCACAAAAGTAAGCTCGAAATGAGTTGAGCAAGAGCTACAACAAAAGTGCGAAAATTTGACTAACATCCAACAACCTAATGAGGCCCTAGGCCTCTCTATTTATACAGCTGGAGCTCCCAACAAATCTCCTAAAATCAAAGAATCTTGGCTCCCAAGACTTGAGATAGACAACAGTTATTCTTCACTTGCTCGGTTGCCCCTTTGATGCATTAATGTGGCTACTTGTGCTCTGAACCTTCTGAAGGAGGATTCAAAGTAGGGAGTCACAAATGAGGGGGACACCCTCCTACAAATCCTCTTCCTTGTTTCCCTCAAATATTGGCTGCCAAATGCTCATTAAACATTTGACTTTGTCTCAAAATTTACCAAAAATCTACATAAAGCACACATTACACTTCATGGCATAATGACTAACCCAACTCACTCTATTAGCATAAATATAATCAAAAACTAACAATAAACTAATGAGAATGGTGGATTAAGCTAAGTTAGGATGCGAAATGAGCCCATATAATTACCCATTTATGGGGCTAGCAAGATTAGGTATCTATTTTTTATTGTGATTTTGTTCAGTGCCCAATAATCAATGTAGAGTCTCCAGTTCCCATCTTTCTTCTATATGAGTACAGTTAGGCTCCCACAAGGTGATGAATTTGGTCAAATGTTCCTTTTTTACAGCAACTCCTGGTTTTGCTGCTTGATTTTCTTATTTTCAAAAAGAGAGTGGCGGTAGATTAGCCCATTAGGCAGAGGTGCTCTAGGAGTTAGATCGATCGAATGCTTGACCTGACAGTCTAAAGGTACCATTTTGGGTGAGGAGAATATGTCCCTATACTCTTCCATGACCTTATCCACTTTTTTTTGTTGGACGAAGGGAATCTTTCTAGGGATCATGGATGTGGTCATGATATTCCCCTTACTTTGAGAGTGAACCAAGAAGAAAAAAAAATTCCCTGTCTGGGAGATGACCTTACTGCGTTGCTTAGCAGAGATCAAATAAATGGTGGTAGGCAGAGCTACCTTTGGTATCCTGTGTATATTTCCACCCAAAGTAATAATAATAATATGAGGTATGGAATCATATATAGCATTACACTTCCACAAATATGGTTGGCCTAATAAAATTTCAAAAACTTCAAGAGGAACAACATCACACAATACCTTGTCCGTGAAAGGCTTGATGTTGTAGGGCAAGCGGCCCTTGGTGGAGCCACCTAATGGTGTATGGTTGCTTGTGTAGTGTGTTCGGCAGGCCCAAGTTCTTAACAACCTCAGTTGAGATGAGGTTCTTTTGGCTCCCACTATTAACAATGAACTACAATGTAGCACCCTTCACCCACATTTATGAGTAAAAGAGCTTCTCACCCTCCTTTGGATCTTCAAGCTCACTTTTATTAACCTTGGTGGTGGCAACAATGGCACTAGGTTGTACATCAATGATTTGCTTCCCCTTGTTGGGTTCTGGCTCAAATTCGGAAGATGCATTTGACTCTGAAGCTTTCACCTCGGCCACCTGTCACTGCTTTGGATGACATTCATTTGTGTTTTGAGTGGGGCTCTTGTGGAACTCACACCACTTTCATATGTCTTTCTTAATCCTTCTATATCCATTATTTGTTTGTAGCTTTGACAGATTGTCCTAGGTCGTTCCACCTTTGCTTTGTCATTTTTTTCTACAGTTTGGAGGTGCCTTTGCCCTACTTTCGATTCGCATATCCAAAGTCGTGCTTCTTCTATTTAAATTTCTACTCAATCTTGATAGCATATTGGTATGTTGGTCCAAGCGAGGAGATGTCCAGGAACTCCATTTCAGCTTGGATGTATTTGTGCAGGAAACCACGATACTTGAGCACTAGATTTCAGTTAGTGTCCTTGATACCTAGCTTTGTGTGTAGGGTATGAAAGATATTCGTGAACTTCGGCACTTCTTTGTCCCTTTCATGTCATAGTGTGGTCCCTTTTATATACTTGTCTTCATAGCTCCCAACAGGGTAATATTGTTCCTTAACAACATCTCAGAAACAGTCCTAACAGGGTGCGACTGAAAATAGTGAGGATTCCTCCTCATCGTTCTGCTCACAGTGAGTTTCCCACCAATCCTTGGCATGGGGGGCAGCCTTAAGGAGTGAAAATGTAATATTTTACCTATCGGAAAAATTATGGACCGAAAAAAATATCCTTCCAATAGATTTAGCCATCTATCTAGAACAGCGACATCTATCTCAACTTCAAATATAGGAATGCCAAAGTTAACTTGTACCTCAACAGGGGTGGGGCCTCCGAAGTTACTATTAGATGAAGATAATTTTCTCATTGGAATTTGTCAAAGCATCTGTGAAAATTTTTCCATCATCTCGTTAATTTGTTGCTTAAGGGCTTCTTCGAGCAACAAGTTGAAAGGATCTCCTTCTCCATCATCTTTATTTTCTTCTGCCATAGAAGAATGTCAAGGTCGGTGAGGCCAATATTGCAAGGGTTCAACCAATTCCAGTCCCAATTCCTTATACCCTGACCTTATTGGGAACATGCACAGAAAAACAGAGAAAGAGCATATTGCTTTGATACCACTAGTCTAGATTTATGAAGGAATGAAATGAAGTATAAAATACCACTGATCTAGTTTACACTATGCAAGCTAGTTTGTTTCTTGTGTTACTTCATATATTGCAAGTATGTTAATTCAATGCTTAATTACTTTTTAATATTTTTCTTCCATTAAAATATATTTCCTCAAACTTAGCTAAGAGACCATTTCCAAATGGATCGAACCAGGGAATTGAAATGAGTTTTCGTTGAACAATGAATTGATGAGACAAGTGCATGACAGCAAATGATATCATGGTTGGGATGTCACTGCATCAGGAGAGAGGTATGAAATAGTACTTATAATTTCTTATTGGTATTTATTCGCGAAATATAGGAGCTATTTCCATTTCATCCTTACCCATGGTAATTATAACGCATGAGAATGATCCACAATTATTGATAAAGCTCGAGGCCTTATTGTTACTTCTATTTTCTGGGTTAAGGAAAGTGTTTACCCTATTGGATGTAGACATATGCTAAAAATACATTCGGCAAAGACTAACACTTTGATTTTAATTGGAATTATTGGACTTCTCGCTAATAAGATCTTCTTCAATTTGGATTTGCATTACTATAGTAGGATTGAAATGGTTGACTACTCAAAGCAATTTTTTAATTAGAATTTAATTGTAGGTATATTTTTACGCCGTAAGGCGTTTCCATCTGAAATCAACTCTCCTCTCTGCTTACTTTTCATCTCGTAAGCCACACGATTATGTGTTAGACGATTGCAACAATTTCGGCCGTTGATTCAAAAAGGTTGTCCAAGCGTTTCATTTGGCACCGCGTCGAATAGTTTCATCCGCGCACTGTGTTAGAGCGTCTTCATTCTGGGGAATTCGAAGCTTCATCACGTTTTGTTCGGTCGCTTGTTTTTCATCCTATTTGTTCAATTAAACCTCAGGATCTGAAGCCACCATGGTCAAAATGATTGAGAGCTATTCAATATCTGTGTCCTGCTTCAAAGATTTGGAATCCAAATTTGTTGTTTGTTACATCTACAGGGATGTCAAAATCTCATTTGTAAACCAGATTGCCATAGGTCGTATTTTGGTCAGATTGAGGGCTCCATATGTTGTATGGGTCGAATTCTCAGGAGTTGGGAACAATTTTGAAGGCCTGCGCAATTTTTTTCATTGTTGCCCATTCTCCACAACGCTTTCCAGGAAGTCTGCCTTATGTGGTTCGTATTATGATGATTCCGATATGCAGTAGGAGGGTATCACGTTCCCGTGAACACTCAAATTTTGACCCCGCTGAGTTGGAACAACCATTGGATTCTTTTGGCACTTGCATGACTGTGGATCTATACGAGAAGGCAGTGGTTACTGAGCCATAAAAGTTTTGGGTCTGCCATTATGCTTTGCAGTGATAATCCTGATGGGTATTCTCTCGGAAATAAGCATTGAGTTGCTGGTCGAGTTTTTTGTTCGCCTGAAGGCTTCTAATTATGGTGAAACTGTTGAATCTGTTCGTGGGCACTCTGCCAGGATTTTGTCAGAGAATTGTATTATTGTAAACAATGCAGGGATTATGATTTTTTATTTAATTATCATGGGAGATTTGATGTCTGGATCTTCGCATCACCAGGGGCTTTTTGATCAATGGACAGGAAAGGAAGGGTGGTGGAGCGATCGGAGACTGATAGTTTTCATCACAATGGTATTTGTTCTGGCGCCTCTCTGTGCTCTTAAGAAGATAGATTCATTGAAATTCACATCTGCTGCATCTGTTGCACTTGCAGTTGTTTTCTTTGTTTTGTCATCAATTATTGCCTTTGTTAGGCTTATAGAGGGCAAGATCGAGAGGCCTCGGCTGCTTCCTGATGTTGGGTCCAAAAGGGCTATTTTGGATCTTCTCGTGGTAATCCCAATCATGACCAATGCATACATATGTAATTTCAATGTACAACCGATCTATAACGAAATGCAGGATAGAACACCTGCTAAGATGAACAGGGTTGGAAGGATCACCACAGTGCTGTGTGTGTTGGTGTACGAATCTACTGCAATATCAGGTTATCTTCTATTTGGGCAATCTACAGATTCATATATTTTGTCAAATTTTGACAAAGACCTTGAAATTCCTTTCAGTTCCATTCTTGATAACATTATTAGGGTTGGATATGTGCTCCATTTGATGCTTTTTTTTCCTGTGATCCATTTTTCACTTCGGCAGACAATGGATTGCATGGTCTTCAAGGGATCAAAGCCCCTCTCTGAGAGCAATAGGAGGTTTGTCATCTTGAATATCACTGTTTTGGTTTTTCTTTACATGGGATCTACTTTGATTCCCAATATTTGGGTAGCTTTTCAGTTCATAGGAGCAACCACAGGTCTATCTTTAGGTTTCATATTTCCTGCTTTGATAGCCCTTACGTCTAACCCCAACCAACGAGAGGAAAGCGTAGGATTAAGGAAGAAGATTCTCCCGTGGGCTATGCTTGTCATGGCATTGGTTGTGAGCATTATAGGAGTTCTTGGAAATATTTTAAATCTTACCACTGGAAATAACTAAATATATTCTAGAAGTGGCGCTATGTTGGGAAGCGCCTTATTCTTATAATGTTATATCTCATCAGCCTAATTTTTTTCAAGGCTTGCTGATTCAGACAGGAGAACTGAAAAGCACTTTGTGATTTGTCCATGCACATAATTGAGCATACAGGCAAGAACACTTGAATATGGGATGTAGACCCAGTCTAATTCCATGATTTATAGCTCGCTTTTTCATGCCAAGTGTCCTGCTTGGGTTGTACAATCTGCAGTTTAAATTGGTTTTAACTCTTTTTGAAAGCTGAGAGATATCATGTGTTAAAATGCATTCTTCTTGCTAGAGTTGCAAAACCCTACTCAAATACATGAATATTTGTTTTGTTCAGCTTCTGAACCAAGCAGTATGATCTCCTTCTAAAGGCCTACAGTTATTTTTATGTTGCATGTTTTTAAGTATGAAAGTAGTTTGCCCAGGAAGAAAAACTTCAACAAATGAGGATATGCAGGGGCTAAATAACTGCCTTTGTAGTAAGGAGGTTCACCAGTGAGTGGCCCTCCAGGTTTTCAACGTCTGTTGCATCTGAGCAAGCCGGTTATGATGAGGAAACGAAATTATGGATGGATGAAGTGGGTAGCGATGAACGGTTGACGTAGGCCTGGTGGTTATTAATTAGGGACATCATAGATTTATCAGAATTTGCTTTAAACGGTTCATTTGTTTCTTTCCTTCATTTATTAGGCATTGGGTTCTTATTTCTATTTTCCGTGACAATTGGTGATTTTATTCTCTGACAATAGGCCTGTATTGTGTAAGGTAAGTCAGTTTTTCCCAACGATACTGCAAACCCATCGCTTCGGTATTCAGTTCCAGTTGGAAGTTAGGAACATTGACATTTCGTTTTTTGTTTTCATAGATATTTATGGCTTTATTTCGAAAGACAACAATTTTTTTTTGTTTTTCTCCTTGCATCTGAATTCTCATCACGGTGAGAGAAATTGAATGATCCTTTATTGCCCATTATCAGTAATATTTGGTAGGGCAATCATGAACGACACTGTAAGTCAGTCCTCGTGTCGTCTTCATGTGGTGGTAAGAGATATTTCCTATTTGTTTTCTAGCAGACTAAGCAGAGCTCTGGTAGAAGAGAAAGTAAAAAACCAGTGGCAGAGCCATAGATAGAGGTAATACTCTTATTCGTGCAATGTGGGTGGGACAGTTAAAGGAGTATATCCATCGCAGGAAAGAATAAATGCAACAAGTTATATAAATTTTGAACAAATTTCAGTTTTCCAACACAATTTTTAATAATTTTTAATAAAATTGGGATATTTCAATATTTTTGAATTTATCTGTGGATCAATCTCTGTTAATTTTGCACATTACATATATCTTAGATTTTGTTAATTGTGTAAATTACATATTTATTATATTTTGATGAATGCCGTTTAGAAAGTAGAATGCTTCATTCAGTTTAATAATTTCATTTTCTTGTTGCCCTTTCTTTCCCCTGTTTCCGGAAACGATCCTCTGTTTTCTTTGTCCAATAGGTATCATTATGTTAAAATGTCTTTTTGTCTTGGCTTAAGCTGACTCTTAATTTCCATCAAAAAGTTTTATATATTGTATCCCATAACTATGAACATAGCACTAACAGGCTGGTTTTTTATATTGTATCCTAGAACTCGCACTCGAGAGTTTTAGACGTACCAAAAGAAATAATGAGTCGGTGATGGGATGAGCATAAATCAATGCCGTTCACCAAAAATGTTAGTGACTTATTTTATTTTATGGATTTATGTCCTCATTTTGTCAAACCCTAATAGCGACATTGTACCTAAACACATGTTTTTGGTTTTTTCTCAGGTTATCAAGATAATGGATTGGACATATTTACCACAGGTTTATGAAGAAAACGCCTGCTAAGATGAACAGGGTTGGAAGGATCACCACAGTGCTGTGTGTGTTGGTGTATGAATCTACTGCAATATCAGGTTATCTTCTATTTGGGCAATCTACAGATTCAGATATTTTGTCAAATTTTGACAAAGACCTTGAAATTCCTTTCAGTTCCATTCTTGATAACATTATTAGGGTTGGATATGTTCTCCATTTGATGCTTGTTTTTCCTGTGATCCATTTTTCACTTCGGCAGACAATGGATTGCATGGTCTTCAAGGGATCGAAGCCCCTCTCTGAGAGCAATGGGAGGTTTGTCATCTTGAATATCACTGTTTTGGTTTTTCTTTACATGGGATCTACTTTGATTCCCAATATTTGGGTAGCTTTTCAATTCACAGGAGCAACCACACGTATATCTTTAGGTTTCATATTTTCTGCTTTGATAGCCCTGAGGTCTAACCCCAACCAACGAAAGGAAAGCGTAGGATTAAGGAAGAAGATTCTCCCGTGGGCTATGCTTGTCATGGCATTGGTTGTGAGCATTATAGGAGTTCTTGGAAATCTTTTAAATCTTACCACTGGAAATAACTAAATATATTCTAGAAGTGGCGCTATGTTGCGAAGCGCCTTATTCTTATAATGTTATATCTCATCAGCCTAATTTTTTTCAAGGCTTGCTGATTCAGACAGGAGAACTGAAAAGCACTTTGTGATTTATCCATGCACATAATTGAGCATACAGGAAAGAACACTTGAATATGGGATGTAGACCCAGTCTAATTCCATGATTTATAGCTCGTTTTTTCATGCCAAGTGTCCTGCTTGGGTTGTACAATCTGCAGTTTAAATTGGTTTTAACTCTTTTTGAAAGCTGAGAGATATCATGTGTTAAAATGCATTCTTCTTGCTAGAGTTGAAAAAACCCTACTCAAATACATGAATATTTGTTTTGTTTAGCTTCTGAGCCAAGCAGTATGATCTCCTTTTAAAGGCCTATAGTTATTTTTATGTTGCATGTTTTTAAGTATGAAAGTAGTTTGCCCAAGAAGAAAAACTTCAACAAATGAGGATATGCAACTGAGAAACAGAGGAAAGGAACATTATTGATTCATGGATGGGGAAACAACCTGCAAAAATTAGAAACCATCTTTCTTGAATCTTCATTGACTTATCATACACAGGTATGATTTTTTGGTCATTGGTATTTCCAGTTAGTATATTTATATTTTTGCAGTTACATTATAGGCATATGAGAGGCCAACATGTTATTCCTAAAAGTTTTAGTACACTGCAACCTGTTTTATCGCTCCTAGAGAGACTCTTTGCATGCACTATCGACTTTTCAAGTTTGCTACCATACATACTCCTTGCATCTGAATTCTCCTTGCATCTGAATTCTCATCACGGTGAGAGAAATTGAATGATCCTTTATTGCCCATTATCAATAATATTTGGTAGCGCAATCATGAACGACACTGTAAGTCAGTCCTCATGTCGTCTTCATGTGGTGGTAAGAGATATTTCCTATTTGTTTTCTAACAGACTAAGCAGAGCTTTAGTAGAAGAGAAAGTAAAAAACCAGTGGCAGAGCCATAGATAGAGGTAATACTCTTATTCGTGCAATGTGGGTGGGACAGTTAAAGGAGTATATCCATCGCAGGAAAGAATAAATGCAACAAGTTATATAAATTTTGAACAAATTTCAATTTTCCAACACAATTTTTAATAATTTTTAATAAAATTGGGATATTTCAATATTTTTGAATTTATCTGTGGATCAATCTCTGTTAATTTTGCACATTACGTATATCTTAGATTTTGTTAATTGTGTAAATTACATATTTATTATATTTTGATGAATGCCGTTTAGAAAGTAGAATGCTTCATTCAGTTTAATAATTTCATTTTCTTGTTGCCCTTTCTTTCCCCTGTTTCCGGAAACGATCCTCTGTTTTCTTTGTCCAATAGGTATCATTATGTTAAAATGTCTTTTTGTCTTGGCTTAAGCTGACTCTTAATTTCCATCAAAAAGTTTTATATATTGTATCCCAGAACTATGAACATAGCACTAACAGGCTGGTTTTTTATATTGTATCCCAGAACTCGCACTCGAGAGTTTTAGACGTACCAAAAGAAATAATGAGTCGGTCATGGGATGAGCATAAATCAATGTCGTTCACCAAAAATGTTAGTGACTTATTTTATTTTATGGATTTATGTCCGCATTTTTTCAAACCCTAATAGCGACATTGTACCTAAACCCATGTTTTTGGTTTTTTCTCAGGTTATCAAGATAATGGATTGGACGTATTTACCACAGGTTTATGAAGAAAACGCCTGCTAAGATGAACAGGGTTGGAAGGATCACCACAATGCTGTGTCTGATGGTGTACGAATCTACTGCAATATCAGGTTATCTTCTATTTGGGCAATCTACAGATTCAGATATTTTGTCAAATTTTGACAAAGACCTTGAAATTCCTTTCAGTTCCATTCTTGATAACATTATTAGGGTTGGATATGTGCTCCATTTGATGCTTGTTTTTCCTATGATCCATTTTTCACTTCGGCAGACAATGGATTGCATGATCTTCAAGGGATCGAAGCCCCTCTCTGAGAGCAACAGGAGGTTTGTCATCTTGAATATCACTGTTTTGGTTTTTCTTTACATGGGATCTACTTTGATTCCCAATATTTGGGTAGCTTTTCAGTTCACAGGAGCAACCACAGGTCTATCTTTAGGTTTCATATTTCCTGCTTTGATAGCCCTGAGGTACCCCAACCAACGAGAGGAAAGCGTAGGATTAAGGAAGAAGATTCTCCCGTGGGCTATGCTTGTCATGGCATTGGTTGTGAGCATTATAGGAGTTCTTGGAAATCTTTTAAATCTTACCACTGGAAATAACTAAATATATTCTAGAAGTGGCGCTATGTTGGGAAGCGCCTTA
>APFE031418416.1:52397-73427 GCA_000404065.3 Pinus taeda | reverse complement strand
ATGACACAGGGTGCTGGTTAGTTTTGATCATTGTAAGACTTGGCTGTGCTGGAGGGTATAGAACTAGATTTTTAATATCTGGTCCTCTAGTTATAGTCATGTTTCCCTGCCGACAACCAATGTAAGCATCGACAGTAGCAAGCCAAGGTCTACTTAGAATTAACGGATGTCCATCCAGTCGGGTTTTTGGATTAATTATCAGGAAATCAGTTGGGTATTCCCAGGAATCTACAGAGACCATGACGTCGTATAGAGTACCTTCTGGTCGAACTACAGATCGGTCTGCCAATTCTAACAAAGTAGAGGTAGGTTCTACCGATGTAATGTCGAGATTTTGGCAGGTAGAGGTTGTCAAAATATTAATTGCAGCTCCTAGATCAACTAAAGCATTAGTCAGGGTCTGACCATAGATTTGAACAGTTGCAATTGGATTTCCGGGGTCTTCATATTTAATGGGTGTCTCCTTTCCTGATAACAAGTCAGATAAAGTACTGACTACTTGGACTCTTGGGTTAGTGGTTGCATTCCTCCTCGATTTTTTTATGCACAGTTCTTTTATAGTTTTTGCGTATATAGGGATGTCTTGAATGGCTTGGAGGAATGGAATTCTTATGTACAGATTTTGTAATTCTCCCAGAATGTCAAAGTCTGGATATTGCACAGGTCGTGGTATGACTAATCGTTCTGGGAAGGGAGGGGAGGATGTACTTGCTTGATGATGGGTCTGCTCCTTATTTACACCCTTTTGTTGTAACGACTGTTCTATTGGTAACTGATCTTCAATGTGGACTGTTTTATCTCCCTCTGTTTCTATTATACGTCCAGATCTTAACTGAAGATCATTGCACTCCCTTAGGTCAGGTCCGATTTCTGATGTTTCCATGATTTGGAGGGATTGGACCGGTCTATTATTTGGATTGGGATTGTGTTGGGCTGGGAGTTGCGGTCTCAGATTAGACTGGGGGGTTTGTTGTAAAGCTGGAAGAGTCGGTTGAGGGAGTGGAATAGTTCCTGCTGGCTGATATGTCGATTTTGGCCAGTTTGTCTGCCAGGGTGAACCTTGTCAAGTAGGGGGAATCCATTGTGGAGGATATGAGTTATTCTGCCAATATGGTGGGGCGTAAGGAAAATTCGGCCAGCTGAATTGGCTTGGAGGATTCATCCACGGATTTGGAGAAGGAAACGACTGTGATGACAAACTCGGGAATGGGGGTTGAGATTGGTTTTGCCACATATTATATTGCTGAGCATTATACTGCGGAGGCTGGAAAGAAGAAGTTGGGTCTGAAAATATACCATATTGCCTTGGTTGCCATTGGCGACGCTGGTTAATGAAGTATGCTGATTCTGGCTCTTCTTTCGCTTCCTTATATACTGCCTTCAATCCAGGAAGTGAGGGGCAGCTCTCAGTAAGGTGATATTTTGTACAGATAGCACATGTTTGAACTGCATCTAGTGGACATTCCTTGTCGCTATGTTTTCTTCTACATCAGGGGCAGAAAATCGCCAGATTTTGTTCCACCTCCATCTGCTTCTGTTTAGCCTGCACAATATCAAGTTGTGTAGTTAATGTCCCCAGAACATTAGTTTTAAAATTCTCTAACAAAATTTCCAAGTTCTACACATGTTACTCCTTCTGTTGATATTTTATTATCTCTGACAAACCGATCATATTCTGCTGGTTTTATCCTTGTGCTGCCTCTCGAACTCCTGATACATAAATCAATGATGTCAGCAAAATTCTCTTGATAAATATCTCCTTTTCCCATGATATTTAATGTTTCAATCCACTGTTCCTTCATGCCTCTGATCAATGCAGTTTTTAACACATTATCGGGCAGAGGTAGTGATGCATAGGGGGATCTCTGTAAATTATACTGAAAACTTTCTACGTATTCCTCTAATGTTTCATTTGGTCTAGCTGTCATTTGAAAAATTTCATCTTTTAATTCTCTAGACCTACAATAATCCTGATATTTCTTTAGGAAAGATGCTTTCATTTGTTCCTAGTTATTTATGACTCCACCACCTAAACCCATAAACCATCTTAGAGCTGCCCCTTTCAAAGTGGAGGGGAACAATTTTAATTTATGGGGGTCGGTGGTGTAAACATATCCCCAGCATAGCACATCAAATTCAAATAAGAATGCATCGGGGTCCTCTGATGTAAGTCTGTGAAATGTAGGAAAGTGTTGAAGAGGGATTGCTTTCATGGGCGCATTTGCTGTGGAATCCACTATAGGATATTACAATGTAGAAGTTTGAGTATTTGGCTGATTCTGCGCCATAGGATCGAATATATGCCAATAACCTTCCGGGATTTCTAGGAGGGTATTCCTAGGCTGAGAAGGAACGGTCTTGACAGGGATTGTTTTGATAGCACTTCCCCTATCTGGAATTTCTATCTGAGGAAATGGGGTGTCTTCAATAATAATTTTTACCGCGCTCCCCTTATCTGGGCTATTTAACGGTTGGATTATCCTAGGAGGAGACCTTGGCTCTCCTACTTCCCCTGTTTCCCCTTCTCCTTCACAAATATTGCTTAAATTCCCTTCCTGCAGTCGTTCTGGAATAGAATTTTCAATTTCTTGAAAGTCTTGTTCATCAGTCTGACTATGTACCTCAGCGAAGGCTTCAAATGGTGATGTTGTGGCCTGAAGGGAGCTAGTAGGCTGTTTAGAATTAATTTTTCGGGGGCCTACTGATGGCTGAGATTCAGTTTTCTTATAGATTTCGTCTATGAAGGTTGTTTGGCCAAGGGTCACCGGCCCTTTGGCTTTTTCGGGTTTGGATGGAGGCTTGATATTCTTTTCTGGCTTTTTTTGCTTAGTCATGCACTCTAATAAACTACTAAATCCTATTCAACCAACAATTCTGCTAGGAGAGCAGACGGTGGAGCAGGGCTTTTACATGCTCCGTACGCAAGTTCTTACCTTCCGTTTTTAAAATCCAACTCTCCCCTAGCGGATTTGCGCACTACTCTGTAAAGGACAAATGGCTATACTCTTTCCCCGGTAATGGCGCCAAAATGTAGAGCTATAACTAGGGTCTCCCACACCTCTAATTATCCCACATTAATAAGTCAATCCGGGAACGATTTGTTATTGCAAAGAGTAGCTCAATCCGAGGCTATTCATCCGAGTAATGCTTAGTAGTATAGCGTTCAAAAAATACACCAGTAAACAGTTGCTAAACTATGACTAAATTACTCCAAAAAGATAGAATCACACAAGACAGCTTATCAGTCAAGGGTACGGAAGCGATAACCCATCCCTCTAGAAACTGATAGAAAGGAAATTAGAGCACGGACCATAGGTTTGGGAACTAGGCAGCGTCTGCTGAGGCTTACTACAACCTTAGACCTTCTCTCACATCAAAACAGCGAATGCAAGTAAATGGAATGACATCAAGTAAAATGGAACAACAAATAGGAAATGGAACAGTAATCGAAAGAACTATATCTCGCGAGTCAGAATTAAACTTGCTCTATTGTACCAAACTCACACTCTGCTATGAAATAACACTCTTCTCTCTTAAAGCAAACTGGATGGAATATACTTTATGGAACAACACTCATTGATGAATTATGGAAGCGCAGTAATCGACCATATATGCACACCTCGCATTAATATAGTAATCTGACAATTAGAGATAATACAACTATGTTTCCAAATAGAATAACATTACTTTCGGATTCCAATAATCAGGATTTCAAATGAATCAAATGACAGTAATATTCAATACAGACGCTCTGTAACAGAAATAACTGGTTGAGACTAAAAACATGCGATTAACTCTGAAAAGATCCAATTATACAATGCAGAGTCATTACACAGATTTCCTGAGAAAAACCATTAATGCATTAATCGTAGCAGAGCATAGCATAGCATATGAAAGGTATATCAGATTACCGAGTAATAAAGATAAGCAAACCACACATAAATCAAGTTATAATGATAGAAAAGCAAGTGTCTTTCGGAGCCGGGCCCTTAGCTTCCAATGGGACACCGCCTTAGATTACTCCAGACGCAAAGATGAAATAAACACCAAGTCTTTTATATTAACGCATCAACAAACGTACAATAAACCAGGTCTCAGTGAGACTCGATGATCAAAGTTTTGTCTGAAACTGAAATTTAAAAAAAAACAGAAGTCCCTTTGCTCAACGATGCTGTTCCTTTATATAAAAGTAACGGCGGGGATATCTAGGTAACAAAAATAGGTAAAACAGCGATCCCTCAAGATCAAAGATCCTGAGGGATTCGCCAAGCTGTTAATCCTTTACTTTTCTTTCCCTCTTTCGCCGAATTGGTATCCCTTCTTTCTTTCTTGGGTTATTCTGCTTTGATCTGCTCGATCTCGTTTGCATCCGGTTCCCTTCTAGAGGGACAACAGTTATTCCTCCTTTGTCTTTCCGTTTTGGACGACAACTCTTCGTTTCCACCTTTCCCTGTATAGAAAAACAACAATTATCAATGATTAAGCTTCCCATGTTAATTCTTACACATTTTATTAAAATTCTTTATTTCTTTGAATTCATAATGCAAAAAAGGTTACAAGTGTTACTGAAAAGCCATTAAATTGTTTGTCAAAAGCATACTTTTCAAGTGCTCCACACTTAATATCTCCCAACTGATAACACTTATGAAGAAAGTGAGATAGGTTATTGTAGCTGAAGAGTTGATGAAGAGAAAACTCCTTAAGAATTCCAAAATACCTTTTCCTGTGACCAGAAATTGATCTTGAAAAAGACTGCTAAAACCAGAAGACAAAGCTTGGCTTTCACCAGTTTCGTAGCGCAAGTTGAACCATAAATTTCTCCCACCTCATAATGAATTTGAAGAAATGGAAATAGGTTTTTGTAGTCAGTATGTTAGGAAGAAAAACCTCTTTCAGTTTTCAAAATTGAGTTCTCCGCTGCTCAGGAACCCTTATGGAAGTTGACTAGTAAAAGCAGAAAACAGAGTCTTTTATGCTGAAACAGGCTGTTTCAGTGGTTTCGTAGCGCGCTACGAAAACTCCTAATTCAGAATCCACGATTTTGTAGCTAATTTCAAAAATTTTCAAAATGATGTGAGATATGACTTCTAAACACATGGTGAGGCTTCGAGGACATGGAATGAGGTTGTCAAACTTTATTTGGAAAAGAGAATGACACTATTGAGATGAGATGACTCAAAACCTATTATAAGACTATGACTAGAAAAAAGACGAACTTTCCAAAGTTTAGAAACAAAATTTTTAGGGTGATAACATAATGTATGAAATGTAAATAATTATTTTCTAAATTTAACAATTTTTTAAGTGGTCTTCTTCTTCATATTTTCTTGTTTTTTTTTTTTTGAGTAAGGTTTTTATTGTTTTGCATATTTAAAGAAGAAGGTCGATATTTTGAAGTTTTGATATTCTACATATTTATACATCATTAATTAATTTTTCAATTCACATGAAATAATTGTCTCTAAAAAACAATAATTTTTAACAATTGACATTAAAAAAAAACCGTTTTCAACATAAATATAACTAAACAATTACACATTTTGATCATTTTTTGCTAGAAATAACATGTCAAAATCACAAATTTTAAAAGAAAATTTTAACTAAAAATGCTTGAATAATAATTGTTTTTGTTTTGTTTTGTTTTTTGTTTTTGTTTTTGTTTTTGGTGTTGTTGTTGTTATTTTTTTTTAATGAATTTCATATCAAAATAATAATCATAATCATTGTTTTTTTTCAAAAAATAATGATTAGCATAAAAATTAATGCGAAAATCACATAATACAAATATTAAACACATAACAACATTAATTGAATGCTTATTCTTATCATAAAATGTCAAAGTCAAAACATTACATGTATAACTAGTTAATAGTTACAAAAATTGAGTTTGATTTTCAAGCATAACTTAAATTTAGTCAACAATATCACGTAATCAAACTCTTCATCCTCTAGAGTTTCATCATTGTTTTCTTCAACAATATTTTCTGCTTCATTTTGCTCATTTTCCTTTTCTAATGGATCTGTGATGTATACGAATCTCCCAATGTATGCCTTTCCAATCATTCCATGTAATAGTGGTTGGGGTTCCTTTGCCTTTTTTTCCACACGTGATTCACTAAAGTCCCCTTTCTTCAACCCAATTTCTTGCATTGCATCTTGAAGAAATTGAAGTGCAATAATTCTTTGCCGAATAAAATTGCATTGTATTAGATATTTTTCAATGGAAATGCAATTTCTTCCTTTTTGAAGGCAACATGCTAGTGTTGTACCTAATTATCAAGCACAAAAGAAATAATGAAGTAAATTATTACAGTGACATATAAATTAAGAAATAAGATATTGAAATTCAATTCCATATAATAAAACTTACCTTAGCTAGAAAATAAATTCAGAACCCAATCTCCTTCATTTGAACATATGTCTATAAGATAGTTAATCAATAATTATGGTTTTTGATAAATGTTAACTATCTCTCATTTTGCTTGTTTGTCTTCATATGTTAGATTTCTCACAACAGCATCATAAGCCGGTAATTGGCTATGACTCTTTCCATCTACCCGACTAAAAATCATAGACATATAGTTATCTTCTTTTGCCCAACTATCAATATGGCTGAACTCACAATCATTTATAAATGGTTGATCTTCACGATTAAGAAGATTTGTCTTTTGCGTGTAACATGAAATAGTAAAAGTTCAATTAACTTGTACATAAATTAATTTCTTAACATTAATCAAATATACATTTTCAACGTCTTACCATGTAAGCTGCATCATTGAGTTTTTTTTCCCCTTGAAGCTTGACAATAACATTGTCAATTGTCTAACTAAATGAAATGTCACAAATCTCCATAATGGTGATGATGTGACTTCTAGAAATCCCGCAACAACTTTACTAAGAGCTTGATAAGTATAAGGGTCACTATCATAGTTAATGTTTGGAATATTGAAACCATGGGGAATATCTGCAATAACTGTGGCATAATCCCTTTTAGGTATGAGTTTAGCAATGTCTTCACAGTCGCCTTGTATTACTTGATATTGAATAGTGTCAAGCCTATTTCAAATGAAATGAGTAAGAGTTGGATCAAGTTCAACATTCTTAAGACATTGCTTCTTCAGTATTTTGATCTTAATTTTTTCAATGAAGATTCTGAAACTATCTAGTGCTCCATTTGCATCCTTCCTCCTCTTTAATAAAAGAAACAAATATATGTGTAAGTTATAAAATAAAAATAGTATACAGATGAATAAAAATGAATGTATAAATCAACATACCTTTTTAAATGCAAGATAATTTTTCTTTTAGTGTTGATGTAGAACTTAAATCTAGATAGTTACGTACCACATCATCCCAACTATCTTCATTCAACAATTTAACCATTTGCTTTTGTATTTTCATGTAAACTTTGTGGTTACATAGATAAAGTAAAAAAAGTTAATATAATGATATGTATAACAAATACTACCAAGAACAATATGCTATATTTAAAAGAAAATTATAATATAGAAATAAGTAAAAATAATTCAACAAACTTACTTTTGAAATTCCTCAGACATTTCCTCTAATGATAATTCTCCTGACCTCACACGAGATAATATTGCTTTGACAAATTTTTCATCCTTCACTCCTTGCAATGCTCTCCAAAGTGTGATAGTCATATCTTCTGGAAGCTGCTTCATTTGAGGACCTGATTTACTGTTGCTACATATCAATGGTTTTGACCTTTTGGTTTTTAATGCCAATGTTCTCCCACATGCTAAATATCTCATTAATCAATTCCCATAGCTCTCTAGTTCTAAATGTCAACTGTAAAATGTTATCAATACCTTTGTATAAATCATTATTTACTCTGCCGCCTTTTGAATTGATTTTCTCCTCAATTTGATATCCTATTTCCATACAACATTCATTTCGGAAATCTACAGTAACATTTAGCTTATCCCCACCACATTTTTCTTCAAATTCACTATGAATAAATCTAACTCTTTTGATGAAAGTCATAGATATCCTATATTCCTTACCTGAATTATGATTCCATGCCACTAACTTTGCTTCTGTATCTGATAAACCAACATAAACGATACATTTCATTGTTTCAAAACGTGGGTTATTGGGATATTCCTCCATCAATTGTCTTTGAGCTTCTATAGAATGGTCCTCCCCAAGCACATAATAATTGTATTCAAAACATTTTGACTTATCAAATGCTTCTTTGTTGTGAACTTGATCTGGATCAACAAGAAGCACATAATTAACCACATGAGCATATGGATTGTACCTCATCAATATCTTTAAGTTGTGAACATGGAGGCGGTGTGGCTTTCTGATTTGATATTTACATTGTCCTTCACTTGCCTTATAGATTTGTCTCACATTAAGTTGAAATGTACGACCAACCTCAATTAAGTTTCTCTTTGTCAAGTTATGTCGAATGGAATTTTGTTTTAGTAATGCCATCCTCTAAATCAGCTCCTGGTGTAATGATTTCTCTGCTTTCTCTTGAAGTTTCACTAGGATCTTGACTGTTGGTAATGACTACTTCAAAATCTTCAACTTTACTTTTCTTTCTCATAACATTCTCATCATTAACTAGAACATATTCATTCTTGGGCATTGTTACTTTTGGTCTTTTACGGCTCTTCTCCTTTCTAACATCAGTTCCAATGTCATCCTCAGTAACGACAACATATTTTTCAGTGTCAATTTCAACTTCCTCTTCTTCAAAAGTAACCTGTCTACCTTTGCCAGATTTATCCACTGGAGGCATTTTTTTTTTTTTTTTTTTTTTTTTTTTTTTTTTTTTTTTTTTTTTTTTTTTTTTTTTTTTTTTTTTTTTTTTTTTATCCCTTGGATGTAGTTTTGTTGCATCATGAATTACTACATTTTGCTTGTTTGCCATATCTTCTTCTGACACTGAGTAGAAATTGCTGACAACTTTTATAATATTATGCTCTATGAAATGAATGCCTCCCAAAATAATTGAACAACTTTCAACAAAATTTTGCCAAACAAAATATCATATGTCAATGAAAACAAAGTTATAAAAATATAATGAGACAGTTACAACAACGCAAAACACAAATATAAATAAAAATACTTACGATATTTTGTTTCATCTCATTTATGATTTGTTTACCCAACTTTGTAGATACCTCTCTCGTGTCATACAATGCATATGATAATTAATATTTAATCATTTCATGTGACTTGGGCGGTTTCGTAATTATGTAAACAACTTCACTGTCTGGTACCAAACACATGTTGATGACCTTTCCCAACACCTCATAAATTCCAGTATCATTAGGTATATAAACATATAGATATATTTGCACATCTTGGCTTTCTCTTTCTTTCACATACCATACATTTGCTGGAAGTTTCACTTCTTTTGATTTCTACAATATGAAATGATCTTCTTATCGTTTGAGGCACTTGAAAGATTTGTAGCTATCAACTCAGGTTTGGTTCGTTCAATAGTGTTTTTTGAAGATCCACCTCATCCCAACCCACCCAACCCCGGTGGCGCCAACCCCCTCGCCCCACCTCGATGGCGGGCCGTTGGGCCACTAGGATGGGTCACGGGGGGGCTGGGTGCCAGCCCCCCTCGCCCCACCCTCGTGGCCCAACTGCTCGTGCCCGCCGCTATGGGTGGGTGCGGGGCCTGGCGCCACCCCCCTACCCAACCCCGACAACCCAATAGCCTGCCACCATGGCAGGCTGTTGGGCCGTCGGGGTGGGGCGGGGTGCTGAGCAGCCAACCCCCCGCCCCTCACTCACGAGCACATTGGGCCGCTGTGAGAATTATTGGGTCCACCACACCCACTGCGGACGTAGTGGGTAAATCTGTCCCACAATTTTTTTAATTACTAAAAAAAAATCATTAAACTTATTTAATTTTAAAATTTGCACAACAGAAAAATTAACTGGCCTTTCAAATGTGATAATCCTCCATTGAATATGTTGTTGATAGCAATGTAGTTGCTCCACAAATTTGCTCCAAGCTTTTTAATGAACTTTAGAAAACCTTGATGTAATGTGAAGAATAGTGATAGTGAAATTTATTACATAGGGGAAATTATGGAACTGTTTTACCGTACGGTTAATGTGGGATTAATTTGTTTTCATAAATTTTAACATGTTAATTTTGTTATGGCGATATAGGAAACTATGATAAAGCGAATATTACAGAATTGTTTTACAGCACGGTGAATGTGAGATTAATTTGTTTTAGAAGGTATAATAAAAAATTAAAAAAACATTCAATTGTTTAGTAAATATTATATAGTTTAAGTAATAAATTAATTTAGGTAAAAGATTTAGTTTAGAGTTTTAATTTTAACGATTTATTTCATAAAAAAAAATTAGTTAAAATTTTTCAATAAATTGTAGAAGAAAATAATGGAGGGAAATACATGAAACAAAATTTTTGGAGGGAAAAATTTTGGCAAAAGTTTTTGGAAGGATTTTTTCATTCTTTACGCTATATATTGTGATTAGGAGAGTTTGTATTTGTATCATTCAACCTCTTCTATTTGAGAAGCATAGATTCTTCTGATAGTGAAGTTTCGTTTGTGAAGCATCAACATCTTCGTCGTGTAACAACTCTATTCATATTGATGAATATAACGAAAATTATTCCACTATGAATAGAGATTCAATTTTCCACTTAGTCCTAATCCCAAGGACTATGAGAGCAGCACTGATGAAAGACAGGATGAAGAATTTCAAATGAATAAAGAGTCACGGTTTCCACTTAGTCCTAGTCCTATGGATTATGAGAGCAACAATGATGAATAGCATGATGAAAAATTTCAAAAGAATGGAGTGTCATGGTGTCCACTTAGTCCTAATCCTATGGACTTTGAGAGTAGCAGTGATGAAAAGCATGATGATGAATTTCAAAAGAATGGAGTGTCACGGTGTCCACTTAGTCCTAATCCTATGGACTATGAGACCAACAACGATGAAGAGCATGATGATGAATTTCAAAAGAATGGAGTGTCACAATATCCACTTAGTTATAATCCTATGGTATATGAGAGCAGTAGTGATGAACAACATGATGAAGAATTTCAAAAGAATGGAGTGTCACAGTGTCCACTTAGTTCTAATCCTATGGGCTATGAGAGTAACAATGATGAAGAGCATGATGAAGAATTTCAACTAAATAGAGTGTCACATTATCCACTTAGTCCTAATCCTATGGACTATGAAAGCAACAGTGATGAAGAACATGATGAAGAAATTCAAAAGAATGAAGTGTCACAATGTCCACTTAGTCCTAATCCTATGGACTATGAGAGCAGCAGTGATGAAGAGCATGATGAAGAATTTCAAATGAATAGAGTGTCACAATGTCCACTTAGTCCTAATCCTATGGACTACGAAAGTAGCAATGATGAAGAACATGATGAAGAATTTCAAATGAATAGAGTGTCACGACGTCCACTAAGTCCTAATCCTATGGACTATGAGAGCAGCAGTGATGAAGAATATGATGAAGATTTTCAAATAAATAAAGAGTTGCAGTTTCCACTTAGTCCTAATCCTAAGGACTTTGAGAGCAATAGTGACGAAGGACAGGATGAAGCACTTAGTCCTAATCCTAAGGACTATGAGAGTAGCAGTGACAAAGAACATGACATAGAATTTTTAGTAAGTAAGCAGTCACATTTTCGACGTAGTCCTAATTCTATGGACTATGAGAGTAGCACTGACAATGGACATGAGGAAGAATATCCAATAACATTGAGTCAAATTTTCCATTTAGTCCTAATTCTAAGGACTATGACAGTAGCACTGAAGAAGGGGAAGATGAAGAATATCCTCCAAGTCACTATTTCAAAAGCACAACAGATCATAGTGAGGATAACATTCCTCAGAATGATGATGAAAATGCTTATACAAATGATGATCCAATGGTGGAGATGTTTCTAGGAAATATTAAATCGAGGAGTAGGAGTACACCTTTTCGTATCAATCCAAGATGTTCTAGTTATACAAGGTGTAGAGCATAATATCTGACGAGAAGAAGTTCTATCAACGCTCTCATTTCAAATGAATGTTGTCAAAAAGATTGCCTGAAACATATGGATTTCAAATTTGCATTAGAGAAAAGGAAGAGATATTTGTCAATGAATAAAAACACGCAAAATTCATATTTAGTTGGGTGCATGCAATCGACATTTTCAGGTTATGATTATCATATTGGGTCTTTATTTATATGTAGAAAGGCTTTCAAAATGTTTCATTCGATGGGTAATTTTCGTCTCTCAAGAATCCAAGAAAATTTGGAAAAGGATCCCACATTTTATTTAGAAGTATGTCATAAACGACAGCTTGGCCATTATCAAACACTGCAATATCCTGGATAAAAGATTTCTTTTCAAAGCATGAAGAGTGTATGCCAAATAGAGAGACAATACAAATTCCAAATAATTTTTCATGACGAGAAATCTACAACTTGTACAAAGAATATGGAGAAGGTTCTAAGGGACATGGTCGGTTTATTACATATCAATATTTTGTGAAGGTATGGAAGAAAGAATTCAACAATGTCTGTATTCCTAAGAAGACAAGGATGGGGATTTGCAGTGCATGTGCTTCTCTTAAATAAAAAAGGGATGAATGTGAAGGGTCAGAAAGAGGTAAGCATTCATAACTTTAACTTTTAAAATTGTATAGTCATCAACTATGAAAACGTATTTCTTAATGATTATTTTATGTTGTGTAGATTCCATTGTCAAAGAACTTCAGGAGCATCGTGAACAACAAACAAATGAAAGGAAAAAGTTGTAAAAGCATCGAAAAAGTGTTATGATAATCCGAATAAATATTTGGGTTTGATAATTGATGGTATGGATGAGAAGAAAACACTTTTACCACATTTTGTTCGCACAACAAAAAATTTACACGAGGAAAATTTTATTCAATATCACTTGGTCGGTTGTATGATCTTCAATGGGAAAATGTTGCCAAGGGTGTACTTCACAGCTCCAAATATTCATAATGGTGCAAATCTGCCAATAACCATAATTCATGATGTGATTTCTCATTGGTCTGGTAATCTTCCTGAAGTTTTGTATCTACGATTGGACAACACTTGCTGTAAAAACAAAAAATCAGGTTGTTTTTGGATATCTAAACATGCTTGTTGAATGGAGATTTTTTCAGAAGGTAAAGGTTGGTTTCCTTCTTGTTGGGCACACTCATGATCATATTGATCAAATGTTCAGTTTTTGTTTTTTTGTTTTTTTTGTTTTTTGTTTTTTTTTTTGTTATTTTTTTTTGTCACATTGAGGAGGAAGGAAGTTGGGAGCTTGCCATCATTAATTGAATGTATTAAGAAATCATACATGCCAGAGTCTACTTTTGATGTGTTGGAAGAAACTGTTAACATGCAAAGGTTTATTCTGGGATTGCATGCTGATGAGAAATGCATTGAACGACTTAATGACGTTAGCTTCCAACATCAATTTCGTATCAAAAAAATTGATGGAAAAACACTAATATGGGGCAAGAAGTATTCAACTACTGCAGAAGGGGCACTGTCATCAGGTTTGGAATTTTTGAAGTTCATTCTAGATCATCCAATATTTGCATAAAAAATATTGTTATTACAATTAGTTGGTGAAGTTCATAATGCACACAGACATAATAGAGATATAAATTATTCTAATTGCCTGGAAAAAATTAAAAAATGTATTAGATATACATATGAGTACTTTGACATTGTTGATATAGTTTGGTGGGAGTCATTTTTCAATAATCAAAGTGATATTATTTCAAGAACAACAAATGAAGATATACCTTTGAAAAATCCATTTATTTGGCCACAAAATGTGTCAAATGAACATGAGGAAAGAAACATTGTTGAACAACAACAATCTTAAGGTATTATTAATTCTTCACAGGCAGAGGAAAGAGACATGTATATTGGTTCTAGAAGATCTCGTGCACAACATGAAGCCATGGAAGACATTTACAGGGGTTCAATATAGGATATTAAGGAGGGTTGCATGATCGCAATGCTAGTAGATGGAGATCCCAATGGCTATCCATTCTGGGTTGCTAAGGTTATAAAGGTCTTTACAAAGAATGAAGACGTTATAGGTGTTGAAGTACATTGGTATGCCATAAATACACATCCATTCAATGGTGTGTATAAGTCAGAGATGGTAGTTGATAAAAAAATTTGGCAGAAAGAGAAAAATAAAGGGTACAAATATAAATCGTCGTTGCACAAAACTCTTAAAATTGGAGGATGTTGACATACTTGTTTATGACTTCAGTTTAACTAAGAGAGGAACTCTTCGCTTCAAGATGATAGAGATTCTGAAAAGGTTGTTACCAGAAGGAACAATGTTAAGATGGGAGTTTGCTGAAACCAGTCGTAGGTCCAGAAGAATTTTGAAACCTGAAATGGTGGGCATGCATGTGGATTCAGATGGGGCACTAGTTGATGAAAAAGAAGAATATGGAACATCTTCGTCTGCATCTAGTCATTCATTTGAAGATGTGAATTCTGATGGTGTGCAAGAAAATATGAGTGATTTTGAATAATTGTCTAAGACAATTTATATAACTGATGTTTGCATCGTATTTTGAAATAAAAATTTTGATTTCCATATGGTGTTAAATCAGAAGTTATGAGCCATTTTTATGTTGTTGGATTATATGTTTTAGTTATGATGATTTTCATTGTTTAGAATATCTACAATGCAAAAATAAATTAGAGATATAATGTATGTTTCATTCAATGTACAAATAATGACATTTTGATTAATTTAGTCATGTAATTTGTTCATAATGTCATGGTTTTTTAATTTTATGGTTGAAAATTTTCCAATTTTTTTGTATCTTTAATGTTATGGTTGAAAATAATTAGAATTTTAGTGATTTTTAGTGTGATGTTATTATATGTTTAACAACATGGATGAAAACTAATAGAATTTTAATGTGTTTCAGATCCCATTATTTTATCTTTATTGACATTACTAAAACATGTTGAATTTATACTTAGGAAAGAAAAATGTTATTCTACCAAAAACATTAATGTGTTTTTTCGTAAAAAACGATTGTTTTTTTGCACATAAAATTTTTGTTTTACTGGCATTTTTAAAAAATGTTTAAAATTGACCCTAAAAAAAACCATCGTTCCAATATCAACGCTTTTCGTTTTCAGGGTGTTTTTTGCACAATTTTTGCACGAAGAATTCGTTTTCATTGCCATTTTTAAAACATGTTCAAAATTGAGCCTAAAAAAAACCATTGTTCCAGTATACACACTTTTCATTTTTAGCACTGTTTTTTATGTTTTTACGGGATTTTTTGGCCAGAGTTCCCGTTTTGAGTTTATAGTTCATGTTTCAAAGTTTACATTGTTCTTCGCACAATAATGTTAATTCCGTCTCGATGTCTATCCTCTCATTAATAGAAAACAACATTGCAGGTAAATGCCAGTGCTCTCAGTATTCAATTCACCGACTACACAACTGTCCACATATTCAGAAAACCATAGAAACATTAAAACATCAAATCTAGAGACATGATTTTCGTATACTTTCAAATAACACAAATGCATATGTGCGGGATTGCAGAGCAAATCCATTGTGCACAAAAAGATCTTAGTTTAACATTAATTTCTGTATGCACCCCCGATTCTCTTGCACATACCCCATCCTCCGCACAGTAAAAGATCTACATAATGAAACATAAATATAAAAATTATTATGTTCTCTTGCACATACCTTGTCCTTCTCAAAGATTCATAACTCTATAAAATCAGAGTTCTACACAACTTCTCTCCCACACATACTCTATTCTCTGCACAGTAAGAGCTCCACATAAGGAAAGCTTTTAACATTAATTTTTCCTTGCCGAATAAAGCTCCCTCTGCACCCCCATTCTCCGCCCATACCTTTTCTTGCATACAATTAAACATAATAATATTAATTCGAAATTTGTTCATAGTTAAACTAATTAAATTTTCCTCTACATCCTCCTTCTCCCATACATGCCACGTCCTCCACAAATATTCATAGCTCTATAAAATCACAACTCTACAGATTTGTTTAGCGCCCTCTCCTGACCTGCCCCTCCCCAAATCTTTTGCAAAGGACCTGCAATCGCATCAATTCTAACACCAGTGGGCAAAGCAATAACACATTGTCAAAGCACAAATGAATATCACAACTCTCTCACAAATACCCCTGTTCTCCTACACATGTCACGTCCTTCACATATATTAATTATTATGTTGTCCCCGCACATACCTCGTTCTTCGCAAAGATTCATGGCTCTATAAAATAAGAGCTCTACATAACTACTCTCCCACACATACTTTGTATAAAAGCTCTGCACAAGGAAAAATTTTAAAATTAATTTTGTCCCTACTGAACAAAGTTTCACATGCACCCCTATTCTCCAACACATACCCTGTTATGCGCATAGTAAAAGCTCCACACAGTGAAACATAATAATATTAATCCAAAATTTGTTCATATTTAAATTAATTAAAGCTCCCTATGCATACTCATTCGCACAAGCAAAGCTCCACCCCCCTCCACCACACGCACCCCCCCACCCCCCCTCCACTTTACCCTACATAAAGGACCTGTAACCGTGTAAGTTTTGTCATTATTGGGCAGAGCAATGCCATAACAATGTCAGTGTTAGTCCCAGCGTCAGAGCACGCACCGACTAAATGGCCACTCAAAAAAGTAAAATTTTTATTTTTATTTTTAAATGAATTGTTAGGCACTGAAAAATACCAAAAATAAAATTCTTTCCACCAGGGGAATTATATCCCATCAGAGGTTGCTAATCCAATCGAAAATTAGAAATAAGATTTCTAGAAAATTATTTTTGAATATATGGAAAATAGAAAAAATCAACATTTTCCTAAAACTTTTGTTAAAATTGCAAAAAACAACAAACTAATGCACGGTCAATGCACTTCGACCCCAAGGAAAATTCTATAGTCCATGGCAAGGCAGGGACTAATAATATATATATAAAGTTTCAATGTAGTTAGTGTAAGGAGCAGATAGAGGGGAAAAATATAAAGTCAAAAATTATTATTTTGACCAATTAAAATGTAGTAGAGTCCATTTGAATGGCTTCAATATCTACTTCCTCTTCATCACTAGAAATGAAGTCCAAGTTTGTAGTTTTCTTGGTCATGATAGACACACTTTGTGTCTAACTTCTTTAATCATAGCTACAATGCATCAACGTTGAGGAGTATTCCCTTTTATGCTTTACTCCTCTTCACCATAACCTTGATGAGGATTGTCTTAATTTGCTAGTACATATCAATGGTTTTCATGTATTTAGTCTGCCTTGAGCGAGTGTTGCCCATATATGATACCCAATTACCAACATTTTCCTCTATTTTATTATCTAAAAAAAAAGTGTTTCCATTCATTCTTCATTCTCAACCACATTAATCTCCTCCACATAGTATCCCTTTTTAATCAAGGGGTTTTGTATATGTCATTAAGGTTTTTAATGTTGGATTCCCATGTCAAACTTTCACGATGTAAATATTCCTTTAAATGTATGTATTTATGAATCTAAGCAAGAGGTTAGCCTACATGGACCTTGATGCCTAGGAGAGAAGCCTCATGGAAGGAAAGCTAAAATGGGGAATGGAGAAAGCTTATGAATTTATTTAACTAGACTCTTATGCAATAGTTAAAATATTGAAGCTACTAACAATTACGAGGGAATGGGGAAAGTGGTACTTACCCAAGGTATGGGTAACATGTCCCCTTTCACCCCGATAAAATCCAAATTGTTATTGGGTTGAAATGTCTTAAGACCTGTCAAAAAATTGGGAGAAGTCAAGGCATAATATGGCAGTGTTAAGGAGTTAATAATTATCATGCTCATATGATTTCTCTAGTGGTAGATTCCTTTTCGTGGAGATAAATAAAGTTACTTCAATGGACAAATCTAAAGCCTAAAGTAGCTAATTAGGTTTGAAATCACATTAAATATCTAATTGGAGGAATTTATTAATTTTAATGTATTCCATGTAGAAAGTTTTTAAATGGCATTTATGTCAAATATAAACACTCTCCCTCATTTGGTGGAAATATTTCCTTTTCCCCCTATATTTTTTGTGAGCTAGAGTTATTCAATGTATGAAAGAAGGCAGTATGTCCAAATTTGTTTTTGAAGCTTTTACTTGGTAAGAATTGGAGAGGAGCTTATACTTATTAGATAATCTGTTAATTCATCTTTTCCTGGAAATAAGATTTATCAATCCATTAACCGAAATGTTATGCAACCAACTCGCAGAAAAGATAGATCAACGAGTTAAAAACTATCCTCTTCGAGGCGAAACCTCCTTTACATTACATAAATGAACAATTCTTGGATGATACAAATGACAAGACCTCCTTTGTATATATAGTAGTCTAAGGGGTTACAATATAATCAAAGTCTACAAAACAATAATAATGTAAGGGCACAACAATAACAATAGTGGGCTTCTATGGGGCACAACAATAACAATATGGGGGCTACATGAGCACACCAATAAGAATAAGGGGGATACACTAGTATTATAGGGAACTAACATGCCCCTCTCCTTCAAAAAAGTGTTGTCCTCAACAATTGAGTAGTTTTGGATGCTCCTGTATAAAATTCTCATCCTCTCATGTAGAATCTTTAGTGGGTAGGTTCTTCCACTTAATGAGTTACTCTAAAATTCATTGATTCTGTAGTTGTTAGGTTCTTGTTTCTATGACTGCTTCAAGATCAACTATTATTTTTCCTTCTTCGTCAAGTTCTAGAAACACTGTTTGAATTGGAATCCTGTCACTGATAACCTTCTTTAAGCATGAAACATGGAAAACTGAGTGTACTCTGTTAGCGCTTGAAATTTCACCTCAGGCTGAAAAAGGTAAACTCCAAGGCAACATCAAACCACTTAGCCTCGTAGCTAGCCCTACGGGGGCAGGAGAGGGCTCTCTCCGGTCTATCTCGGCAAAGATCTTCAACGGGCAGAGATAACCAATAAAGAACACTGATTTTAGGCTAGTAAACTGATAAAAGGTTTGATTTGGGATTTTTAGGGTTTTGGTGGAAAATTGGGGAAAGGCAATTTTGGGTGCGGGGATTGGACACAGTTTTCGCAGGGGGTTCTTTGGGGCAAGGTAGGAGATTGTATTGATGCCTTTGATAGATGTGGATGGATGAGAATGACTGGTGAGAATCTAAGGAGAGCAAGCAAACACCTTGAATTCTCCTTAAACAGATGAAAACATTGATATTAAGCAAACTTAAAGGCAGAGCATAGCAACCATGAATTCTACCTTAACACTTCATTTGCCTAATTTGCAGAAGAAAAAGTAAGAAGATGATTCACATGACAAACTTACAAGTACAAAGAGAAGCACACCATCAATACATGTAACCACAAGAATCCCAAAAAGGACTGCAAAAACCTGGTCTTTCTTCCTTTGCCAAAAATGCAGAGATACAATCAGTAATACAATAGAATCTTTCTCCCTCAAGAGTCCAACCATGAAAATGACTAAGAAAGTACATAA
Source organism: Pinus taeda (assembly GCA_000404065.3). Lineage (NCBI taxonomy): Eukaryota > Viridiplantae > Streptophyta > Pinopsida > Pinales > Pinaceae > Pinus > Pinus taeda. The sequence goes on along the minus strand of APFE031418416.1, from coordinate 53,862 downwards.
TATAGGCAAGCTAACATCTTTCCTTGCCTCTAAAGTAGTGATGCTCCCGACTGTCAAACCTTTGAACCACTTTCTAACTTCTCCTCCAAATGTTTGCACGAACAACCGCATGGTAACATCTTCTTCATCTATCTCATATAGATCAAAGAAAGTTGTCATTTTGTCAATATGTTGCTGAGCAGAGACACTTTGAGGAGTGCCATCAAACATAGGGATTTTACTCTGGTACTCAGCTGGCATATCATGCAGATTTTGGGGAAGAGCAAGGGGAGCAAATCGGGCAGCCATTGCTTTAGGTAGATTGGGTCTAGGGGGAGCAGGTGGAATAGGTGCAGATGTAGTATGAGGAATATGAGGAATCTAAGGAATATGAGGAGGAGTATGAGGAATATGAGGAATCTGAGGAATATGAGGAGGAGTATGAGGAATATGAGGAGGAGTATGAGGAGAAGTGGTATGGGATGTAGAGGGTGAACTGACTGTAGATTCTGGATAAGTGATTATAGGAGAAATAGAAATAAAAGGAGGATTGGTCTGCTCATGCACCGTGATAGTAGATCCAATATGGACAGATATATGCTCAACGAACTCAGCAAGACTGGTAGCGTGAATATCTGATTGAAGAGATCTTAGGATGAAATTGTCAATCAATTTATTGTGTCTCTCAATATCAAGGGCAGCGACAAAATCAGGGTCGGGAACTAGGGAATCAAGTGCACTTTCAGATTTAGTTTTGAACAAGGACAACTCAAAACTCTCATCAAAATCAATATCTTCAAGATACTTAAAAATAGGTGGACATGAATGAGATTTGAATATATGATTAGAATCAGAAGCCAGTTTGGATATCAAGGAACAACTAACCAATCAGCCTGTGAAAACTCTTAACTAATCATCCAAAAGTTTAGAGTTTACAATACACTAGGGTAAAATGCAATCGAAGTGCTGTACTCACAAGCTCACAGAGATTGATTGAAGCAGCGTTTATCTACTTGCGCTTATGCAAAGAAAAAGCGGTTCGAAGGCTACCTGGCATAATCTTTAGGCTCCGTCTAAGACTTATGAAACAAACACATAAATCCACAAACAAGTTTGTTCTCCCCAGTATGTTCGCCAATACGTTAGCACTTGAAATTTCACCTCAGGCTGAAAAAGGTAAACTCCAAAGCAACATCAAACCACTTAGCCTCGTAGCTAGCCCTACGAGGCAAGAGAGGGCTCTCTCCGGTATATCTCGGCAAAGATATTCAACGAGAAGAGATAACCAATAAAGAACAATAATTTTAGGCTAGTAAACTAAGAAAAAGGTTTGATTTGGGATTTTTAAGGTTTTGGTGGAAAATTGCGGAAAGACAATTTTGGGTGCGGGGATTAGACACAATTTTCGCAAGGGGTTCTTTGGGGCAAGGTAGGAGACTGTATTGATGCCTTTGAAAGATTTGGATGGATGAGAATGACTGGTGAG
>APFE031418416.1:35798-52387 GCA_000404065.3 Pinus taeda | reverse complement strand
GGGCATACCTGGCATTCATTCTTGCAGTGGAACTCATCTTGAAACTTCATCAAGCTACTAATCTTCTAGAAGTGGAGTCACCTTCCAATTTGTTAATTAATGTGTGGAGTCGCCAAGGTAGTTTGCAGCCTTGAAAACTTTCTGAGCTTCTGCTACCTTCAAAAGTTCAGCTTTCTTGATTTTGGGAATGAATAATCTTCAGACTCCCGACAGACGCACCAAAATGTTATCACCAAAATAGGACCCTGATAGGTTGTTGATCAAACTATCTCAGTGTAACTGTTTCAAACCAATCTTTTAACTAAGGCTTAGCCTCCTCAGCCTGAGAGGGCTCTCTCAAAGGGTTACTAATATTGTTTAAAGATATGGGTAGATGGCTAACTCTATGGTTTGTGATTTTATATGTTTATAGGTTGAAATATGGAGACTTGTTACCATTGGGCTATGGAGTCAGTGACAGAGATAAGGATAACAAATAACTCTTCTTATGAAACTGAGGCTTGTATATACTTCAATGAGAGAGTGAAACATTCAGGAAAGTCTCAATCACTTGAAGTTCATAGGAGTCAGAGCATGTGGGCATGAATTCTGAGTAATGATACATCAAGGTTTTCAAAAGGAAAGAATTTAAAGTGATTGATTAGAGTTTAATACATAAAGTAAGTCAGAGCATGAGTAACCATGAATTCTGAGTAATAAGTATTAGAACATTGAAGCAAAACATCCAAAGATAGGACCTAAGAACTCAATTCACCATAGTTTAACACTTAAAGGAAGTCAGAGCATGTTCCTCCATGAATTCTAAGTAATAAGCATTAATACTATGGAAGTAAAACATATCAAATATAAGAGATAAAGCTTACTGAAGTACACTAAGAATCTCAGCTTCAGAAAAGTCCAACTGCTTCTGTATATATCAGTCTTTGCACATCATTTACAAAAGTAGTCTTTTTCTATAACATTTTCCAACCCTTTCTCATTTCCTCTCTTGCTTCATATATAGCTTTTACAATAAGGATTCCATCATCCCTCATCAAAATAATTAGAATTTGCTATGAGTGACACCTATTCTAACCATAAAACAAACCTTTAAATGCATTTGACAGCTAACTAACAATCCTAGAGTCCTAATACAATTAGGAGTACAACTCTTTGTTATGACTAAACCACCTTAACTAAAAATTAAATGAATTCTTCGATAGCTGCAACCTCATGAGGTAGAATTTGATGAAGCCTCCCACGTTGTCACCTTACTGCTGATGATAAACCCTAGAAATTAGGGCACATGTTTCCCTGTTTTTAGGTTTAGGATCTTTGAAAATTAGCACGTGGGACAGAGCCTTTATCTTCTCATCCATGACATATTTTACGAAACTGAAGGAGTTTTTTGTATTCCATACTGTCTAGAACACAAACCTCTCTTGGTTTTTTAAAACACTTCTACAACTGTCTAGAATCTGTCCTTGAAAAACACGTGTAAAACAGGAAAAATCTGTTCTCTGAAATTACGGTTTCAAAGAAAGCTTAGTATCTCCTAACTGATAACACTTGTGAAGAAAGTGAGATAGGTTATTGTAGCTGGAGAGTTGATGAAGAGAAACCTCCTTTAGAATTCCAAAATACCTTTTCATGCGACCAAAAACTGATCTTGAAAAAGACTGCTAAAACCAGAAGACAAAGCTTGGCTTTCAGCAGTTTCGTAGCGCACGTTGAAGCATAAATATCTCCCAACTCATAACAAATTTGAAGAAACTGAAAGAGGTTTTTGTAGTTTAGTATGTTAGGAAGAAAATCCTCTTTCAGTTTTCAAAATTGAGTTCTCAGCTGCTCACAAACCCTTTTGGAAGTTGACTAGTTAAAACAGAAAACAAAGTCTTTTATGCTGAAACAGGTTGTTTCAGTGGTTTCGTAGCGCACTGCGAAAACTCGTTCAGAATCCACGATTTCGTAGCTAATTTCAAAATTTTTCAAAATGATGTGAGATATTACTTCTAAGCACATGGTGAGGCTTCTAGGACATGGAATGAGGCTGTCAAACTTTATTTGGAAAAGAGAATGACATTATTGAGATGAGATGACTCAAAAACTATTATAAGACTATGACTAGAAACAAGGCAAACTTTCCAAAGTTTAGAACAAAAATTTTAGGGTGATAACAGTGGCTCCACTAGGGATAGTGTGCCCTTGTGGTACACTAAGAACTTGTAGCTCTAGTGTTGCTATCCATCTTCTAGAATAAAACTCTGAACTTCTGCCCAATCTGCTCCTCAAGCCTTTAATGATTTTTGTAAGAAGAATTCAAACTGCACCTACTGAAACAGATGCTTAGTCAACTTACCTTGAGCTTGTTTGCACATTCCTACCTACCCTATCAAGTACAACCTCCATTTGTAGCTCAAGGAACATGAAACTTCCAATGAAGCCAGTCATTAATCTGATCTGATACTTGAATCTCTTGGCTGTGCGTGAAGCAAAAATAAACATGATACTGAAATAACCGAGTCAGCATGAGATGTAACTGATATTCAAGATAAAGATATAACTGGAAATCTGAACAACAAATATTTCCATGTAATCAGCTATAGGGTCAAAAAAGACATGATTAGTTTGATGATTCTCATAACATTCTATATCTTCAGACAACTGATTCTTAGCTACACAAAATTCCTTTGATATGCTATCTAACTGCCTTTCTACATGATTCCCATAGACAATGTAATTTTCCTCACTATTATGATCATTCTTTGAAGTAATCTGCTGTAAGGAATTACATAAATGATCAACCTTTTCCTCGCCTGAGGGCTATAAAAAATTTCTTCCAGTGTTTCTTCTTGGTGTTTGCAATTATTTTCATCTTCATTATGATCCGAACACTGACAAGTCTGCTGCATCTCTACATCAATCTCGGAGGATGTAATATGATTTTCATAAGTAAACCCCTGCTGATTTTCATGGTGCATTTCATGGGATGTTATCCTTTCTTCTTGGTGTTGAAATGTATTGTTATGAAGAGCCTCTAAAATTTCTTCATCCATGAATTCATCATCATCATACCAATCTTCCAAATATTGAATGAAACTTGCAGAATGTTTACAACAATCTTTGACCAACAATGAGGAGGGATGACACTCTTTATACATGTCATAGAATACATCATGAAATCAGCAAGAGAATATAATGAACCATTTCCCAAGCTTTTATACCAAGACCATGCCTTTCCTTCTAAAGTGGTCATAAACATCTTCATGAGACAATCTTCAGGGAACTGAACCTTAAGACTACATACATGCATATGGAACCTAACTAAATGAAGAGCAACATTGTCTTTCTTTTCATCTTTGAATATTAGAAGATCATCTAACCAATCAACCTTTGGCATAGGATTTGGAAAACCAGGGATATGAGACCGATTCATAGGGGCATACCCGGCATTCATTCTTGCAATGGAACTCATCTTGAAACTTCATCAAGCTACTGATCTTCTAGCAGTGGAGTCACCTTCCAATTTTTTATTTGATGTGTGGAGTCGCCAAGGTAGATTGCAGCCTCGAAAACTTTCTCAGTTCCTGCTACCTTCAGAAGTTCAGCTTTCTTGATTCCAGGAATGAATAATCTTCAGACTCCTGGCAGATGCACCAAAATGTTATCACCAAAATAGGACCTTAATAGGCTGCTGATCAGACTATCTCAGTGTAACTATTTCAAACCAATCTTTTAGCTAAGGCTTAGCCTCCTCAACCTAAGAGGGCTCTCTCAAAGGGTCAATGATATTGATTAAAGATATGGATAGATGGCTACCTCTATGGTTTGTGATTTTATATGTTTATAGGTTGAAAGATGGAGACTTGCTACCATTGGGCTATGGAGTCAGTGACAGAGATAAGGATAACAAATAACTCTTCTTATAAAACTGCGGCTTGTATATACTTCAATGAAAGAGTGACACATTCAGGAAAGTCTCAATAACTTGAAGTTCATAGGAGTCAGAGCATGTGGGCATGAATTCTGAGTAATGATACATCAAGTTGTTCAAAAGGAAATAATTTAAAGTGATTGATCAGAGTTTAATACCTAAAGGAATTCACAACATGAGTAACCATGAATTTTGAGTAATAAGTATAAAACATTGAAGAAAAACATCCAAAGATAGGACCCAAGAACTCAATTCACCATAGTTTAACACTTAAAGGAAGTCCGAGCATATTCCTCCATGAATTATAAGTAATAAGCATTAAGACTATGGAAGTAAAACATATCAAAGATAAAAGATAAAGCTCACCGAGGTACACTAAGAATCTCAACTTCAGAAAAGTCCAACTTCTTCTGTATATATCAGTCCCTGCACAACATTTACAAAAGTAGTCTTTTTCTATAACATTTTCCAACCCTTTGTCATTTCCTCTCTTGCTTCATATATAGCTTTTACAATAAGGATTCTATCATCCCTCATCAAGAGAATTTGAATTTGCTATCAGTGACACCTATTCTAACCATAAAACAAACCTTTAAATGCATTTGACAACTAACTAAGAGTCTTAATACAATTAGGAGTACAACTCCTTGTTATGACTAAACCACCTTAACTAAACATTAAATGCATTTTTTGACAGCTGCAACCTCATGAGGTCGAATTTGATGAAGCCTCCCACGTTGTCACCTTACTGCTGATAATAAACCCTAGAAATTAGGGAACATGTTTCCCTGTTTTTAGGTTTAGGATCTTTGAAAATTAGCACATGGGACATAGCCTTTATCTTCTCATCCATGACATATTTTATGAAACTGAAGGAGGTTTTTGTATTCATTATGTCTAGAACAAAAACCTCTCTTGGTTTTTTAAAACACTTCTCTAGCTGTCTAGAATCTGTCCTTGAAAAACACTTGTAAAACAGAAAAAATCTGTTCTCTGAAATTAGGGTTTCAAAGAAAGCTTAGTATCTCCCAACTGATAACACTTATGAAGAAATTGAGATAGGTTATTTTAGTTGGATAGTTTATGAAAAGAAACCTCCTTCATAATTCCAAAATACCTTTTCCTGTGACCAGAAATTGATCTTGATAACGACTGCTAAAACCAAAAGAGAAAGCTTGGCTTTCAGCAGTTTTGTAGCACAAATTGAAGCATAAATTTTTCCCACCTCATAACGAATTTGAATAAATTGAAAGAGGATTTTGTAGTTCAGTATGTTAGGAAGAAAATCCTCTTTCAGTTTTCAAAATTGAGTTCTCAGTTGCTCAGGAAGCCTTTTGGAAGTTGACTAGTAAAAACAGAAAACATAGTCTTTTATGCTGAAACAGTGTATTTCAGTGGTTTCGTAGCGCGCTACGAAAACTCCTATTTTAGAGTCCACGATTTCGTAGCTAATTTCAAAAATTTTCAAAATGATGTGAGATATGACTTTTAAACGCATGGTGAGGCTTCTAGGAGATGGAATGAGGCTATCAAACTTTATTTGGAAAAGAGAATGACGTTATTGAGATGAGATGACTCAAAACCTATTATAAGACTATGACTAGAAACAAGGCGAGCTTTCCAAAGTTTACAAACAAAAATTTTAGGGTGATAATAGTGACTCCACTAGGGATAGTGTGCCCTTGTGGTACACTAAGAACCCGTAGCTTCAGTGCTGCTATCCATCCTTTAGAATAAAACTCTGAACTTCTGCCCAATCTGCTACTCAAGCCTTTAATGATTTCCATAAGAAGAATTCAAACTGCACCTACTGAAATAGATGCTCAGTTAACCTACCCTGAGCTTATTTGCACATTCCTACCTACCCTATCAACTGCAACCTCCATTTGTATCTCAAGGGACATGAAACTTCCAATGAAGCCAATCATTAATCTGATCTGATACTTGACAACTAACTAAGAGTCCTAGAGTCCTAATATAATTAGGAGTGCGAATCCTTGTTATGACTAAACCACTTTAACTAAACATTAAATGCATTCTTTGACAGCGGCAACCTCATGAGGTCGAATTTGATGAAGCGTCCCATGTTGTTACTTTACTGCTGATGATAAACCCTAGAAATTAGGGAACATGTTCCCTGCTTTTAGGTTTAGGATCTTGAAAATTAACACGTGGGACAAAGCCTTTATCTTCTCATCCATGACATATTTTACGAAAGTGAAGGAGGTTTTTGTATTCCATGTTGTTTAGAACAAAAAACTCTGTTTTTTTTTAAACACTTCTCCAGTTGTCCAGAATTTGTCCTTGAAAAACAAGTGTAAAACATGAAAAATCTATTCTTTGAAATTAGGGATTCAAAGAAAGCTTAATGTAGAGCGATAACTAGGGTCTCCCACACCTCTAATTATCCCACATTAATAAGTCAATCCGGGAACGTTTTGTTATTGCAAAGAGTAGCTCAATCTGAGGCTATTCATCCGAGTAATGCTTAGTAGTATAGCGTTCAGAAAATACACCAGTAAACAGATGCTAAACTATGACTAAATTACTCCAAAAAGATAGAATCACACAAGACAACTTATCAGTCAAGGGTACGGAAGCGATAACCCATCCCTCTAGAAACTGATGGAAAGGAAATTAGAGCATGGACCATAGGTCTGGGAGCTAGGCAACGTCTGCTAAGGCTCACTACAACCTTAGACCTTCTCGCACACCAAAACAGCGAATGCAAGTAAATGGAACGGCATCAAGTAAAATGGAACAGCAAATAGGAAATGGAACAACAGTAAATGGAACAAAAGTAAATGGAACAGTAATCGAAAGAACTAAATCTCGCGAGTCAGAATCAAACTTGCTCTATTGTACCAAACTCACACTCTGCTATGAAATAACACTCTTCTCTCTTAAAGCAAACTGGATGGAATATACTTTATGGAATAGCACTCATTGATGAATTATGGAACGACAATAATCGACCATATATGCACATCTCGCATTAATATAGTAATATGACAATTAAGGATAATACAACTATGTTTCCAAATAGAATAACATTAATTTCGGATTCCAATAATCAAGATTTCAAATGAATCAAATGACAGTAATATTCAATACAGACGCTCTGTAGCAGAAATAACTGGTTGAGACTAAAAGCATGCGATCAACTTTGAAAAGATCCAATTATACAATGCAGAGTCATTACACAGATTTCCTGAGAAAAGCCATTAATGCATTAATCGTAGCAGAGCATAACATAGCATATGAAAGGTATATCAGACTACCGAGTAATAAAGATAAGCAAACCACACATAAATCAAGTTATAATGATACAAAAGCAAGTGTCCTTTAGAGCCGGGCCCTTAGCTTCCAATGGAACACCGCCTTAGATTACTCCAGACACAAAGATGAAATAAACACCAAGTCTTTTATATTAACGCATCAACAAACGTACAGTAAACCAGGTCTCAGTGAGACTCGATGATCAAAGTTTTGTCTGAAACTGAAATTTACAAAAAAAACAGAAGTCCCTTTGCTCAACGATGCTGTTCCTTTATATAAAAGTAACAACGAGGATATCTAGGTAACAAAAATAGGTAAAACAGCGATCCCTAAGGATCAAAGATCCTGAGGGATTCGCCAAGTTGTTAATCCTTTACTTTTCTTTCCCTCTTTCGCCGAATTGGTATCCCTTCTTTCTTTCCTGGGTTATTCTGCTTTGATCTGCTCGATCTCGTTTGCATCCGGTTCCCTTCTAGAGGGACAACAATTATTCCTCCTTTGTCTTTCCCTTTTGGACGACAACTCTTCGTTTCCACCTTTCCCTGTATAGAAAAACGACAATTATCAATGATTAAGCTTCCCATGTTAATTCTTACACATTTTATTAAAATTCTTTATTTATTTGAATTCATAATGCAAAGAAGGTTACAAGTGTTACTGAAAAGCCACTAAATTGTTTGTCAAAAGCATACCTTTCAAGTGCTCCACACACCCCCCTGCTTACCCTGTTTCATGCCCTCATGAAAACATTATAGTTGACATGCAAGGCGGTAAGAGAATAGGCCGGAGAGGGAACCTCACGAGGAGGCCTACAACCGTGATGAGCAACTAGATCATCCAAGAACTGATTTATTTGACCTGCAGGCATTTCATACAAGGCCTAATATCTGGGTGCAGGGTGCCAAATGATTGGACTACGAAATCAATACCCTAACCAGGATGGCCCTGCTTGCAGAATACGTTCCCCATAAAAGTTCAATCGTCTAGCAGCCAGCTCAAAATTCTCGTATTTGAATGGTTCCCTAAGCTGGATGTTTGGGCTAGAAGTCCGGTATCAGAATTTTGCAGCATCGATGGCGAGGTCTTTAATAGTCAGAAAATATTCCAGACTATGTCGGATTAGGTCTTCGTGCATGGGTCCTAATATCTCGATGACACCCGGGGTCCTCATAAGGTTCCTATGCTCTCTCCATAGCATCACTGGGTCTCTAGGCTCGGCTCTCACCCATAATTCTAGGCTATTTTCCTGTGTCTGAAAGGTGTTATAGGCTTTGAGCCATTTCAGCTGATTAACCTCAAATGAAAAGAAGGCTTGCAATTGTATGTCACCAACAAAAGGGCCAGGATTTAAGTCAGTTTCCTGGTCTAGCACGAGGTTGTGCAAGTAAAATTCGCACAATAATCTCTGAACCTTAATTCCATAATGCTTGCAACAATCTATAAAATCATTAACAGTATTGATTCGGATAGGGGCACCCGCCCTAACAACTTTTATTTTTAATCGTAAATATCGTTCAAGCAAAAATAAAGCATAGTTTTTAGTAGGGGCCCTACAGGTCAAAGCGTCATTATACAAAGAACACACAGTGTCCATCTACTTAATAACAATATCTAATCGATGAGTTACCTTGGCAACCTTTTCTTTCTCCTTTTTCTATCCTTCAAAGGCCTAGCTCTCGGACTGACTAATATCCCGAAGTTGCTGTTGTAACTCTTCGTATTTCTCCCAGGGGACTGTTTGTTCTCTCAGCTGTTCAACTTCTTGTTGATCTTGCTTCATCATCTTGTGCAAGGTTCTTGTTTTTGGATCCTTTTCCATAGAGCCGTAGAGGCCGGGAATTTTACCTGAACCTTTTTGTTATGCTGTTTGGAGTTCAGAACCCGAATTACCCCTGAGGGTGGTGCTTCTGTTTGGGTCTTCTTACTCTCTTTTTCTTTCTTAACACGAATGAAAGGTTGCTGTGGTCCCCTTGTTATTGGAGCATCTTCCTGTTCCTCTGCCTCAATTGGAATGTCAGTCCGTTCTTCAGGGTCAATTGGAACAACACTCTGTTCTTCAACATCATTTGGAACATCAGTCTGTTCTTCAATGTCATTTGGAACAGCAGTCTGTTCTTCGGCAGTAGGTCTTCTAATGGGGTTTCGACCAACAGAGCGGCTATAAGTATGTCGTCTTCTTGTCCTATGGGATTTTGCTACAGTGGCCCTCTTTCTTTTCCTTGCGGTCATTCGTATCCTCAGGTTGGCTTTCAGAATCCGAATTTGCTGTCGGAGCTTGGCTATAGTGTCCAGCAACCTCTGCTGTTTCCTCCTTAATTTCTTAATCTCTATTGCCTCGGCAGAGGGTTTATGACTGGCCCTTAAATCTGCTCCTACTCCGTCTAGAATTTCTTCTGGTGTCTTGGGAACAGATTGTTCCCGATTGGTGTCTCTTATTTCCTCATCATAAACGGGCAGGTTTTCCTCTCCTGCCTTGTCTGCATGTGATTTCTCAGGTGTGTCTTCCTCTGGGGGTCCATCAGGGATGCCTGCTGTGCTGGAGGGTTGGCCACACTCCCCCATATTGGCCAGGATTGCAGCCAATTCCTCTTCACCCACAGGGTCCCGCAGCGGGCTGCCCTCCGGCTGTACTACTTCCTCCTCTTGATTGGACTGCTCAGTGACTGCCTTGGAGTGTTCAGCTTTTGTTTTTGTTTCAGAGTGCTCGTCTCCTTCCTCGACTCCTTCTCCGAGATGCTCAGCCTCGGCCCCAGATTGCTTAGCATTTTCTTCGGAAGGTCCTCCTTCTGGTTCTAGAGGTTCGTCTGTAATCTCAATTGGCTGGCTAGTGGTCTCCTGGATCTTTTCCAGCCTCCCTCGTATCCAGGCCAGCCGTGCTGATTTCCTTGGTCTCTCAGGTTGTTAGGGTGTACCAGCAACGTGTTTTTCTGCTACCAATTCTCTGGGTTCTTCTGGTCGTTCCGGTGTATTAGAGGAATGTTTTTGTTTTGGAGCAACATGTTTTTCTGCTGCCAATTCTCTACGTTTTTCTGATCGTTCCGGTGTGCTAGAGGAATGTTTAGGTTTTGGGGATGGTGCAGCCAATCCCCCCTCGATCATTGCAATGAGCTCCTCCCAGTTGCTCTGCTATTGTGTGAGGCTATGGCTCACTATCAATCGAATCAGTCCATGTTGGCTAACAACTGTTTCTATGTGTTGTGCCTTTTTCAGGCTTCGGGCCGCATCATGTAATAATGAATTTAAGAGTGCAGGTAGATTTACAGAACATTTTCCTTTCAAAACAGCTAAGAGTTTAAGATGACGTGGTCTTACCACGTCTTTCCTCCATTCGCAAGTGATGTAGCTCTGCACTATCTTTGCTAATTCGGTCCAGGGTTCTCCTAACGTTGCCGGCAGAACTCCCTTCCCCTTGACTGTCAAGCTTTGGCCTTCATCCTGGAAAATCTCCATAATCTTTTGTAGTCTTTCTTTCTTCAGCGTCCATACGGGTCTGGCAGCTGGTAGTCCCGAGACTTCTGCAATGATATCATCAGTGACCGCTATCCGTCTTTCTCTTACTATGGATTAGTTCTCCTGCAAATTTTGCAGGAATTCCAACGCCACTATTTCATTCGATTCTCGTAGGCGACTGAAATAATTCAGCCACCCTGCCTTTTCCAGGATCTCCCGGGCAGCAGCGGAGACTGTCAACTCCTGAGGTTCGCTTCGGACTGCCTTTCCCCCCATGGTTCCACTCAGAATTCTCAATGGAACAGCAACTGCCTGTGCTGTTTGAGATGCAGAGAGGGTGATCGTCGCAAAGTTTTGGGAAAGAACACAGAGTATGCAACAAAAAAGGATTGTGGATGGCAATTTCCGTAAAATAGAATTATCATACCGTTAAACCATGCCATACCTTCGTACATTATCTTCCCCGAATGGTGTGCTGACACGTAATTCATGGAGTAATGAAGTTACCTTCCCCCCGCGATCTGATAAGCTGTCCCCAGTCGTCAAATAGAGGAGCAGCAACCATTCGGAAACCAAGTTTTAGATAGACAACGAAATACCGAAATCAAGGCAAAAAGGTGGATCGCGTTTTACATAAGAGCCTGCGTGATATGATGGGAGGCCGGGTGATGGGACGTCTATCAAGCGTACGAAATCTCTAGCGGTCATTGTCAGTTCCGTTGCCATGATTGGTGGTAATGAGTGTTCATGCGATGTAGACATCGGGACATAAAATATGATCTATTCATAGGATATAAGAGATGAAGAAGTATTGATATCATACCTGTTGGTGTAACCATTACGACTTCGATACCATTAACAGAGCTCTGCTGCCAACAGGTGTTCATAACCTTGGCAGAGTTGTTTATTTCACCCCCGGAACCATGATCCTTTGTGTGGATTTTGAAGAGCATTTTGTCAAAATGTAGCCCATTATGCTGGCTTGATAACCAGGTAGCCATAATGCCATTCACAAGGTAGGTACGAAATGTGGGCAGGCCGGCTCGCGATGAGACCCCCTGTTCCAAGGTTTGTTTATTTGATGTACCTTTGGACCATATCCCTGGTGTGGTGGCCATAATGGGAATGCCACTTTGCTTCCATCCTTATGATCATGGTAGGCTGGCTCTTGATGAGACCCCCTATCCTGCATTTGACAATTGATAATTCATATTTACTTCTTTCTTTTTACAGAGCACTTTTTCTTATTTATTTACACATAAGGGTGGTTCAGCACTCCTTAAGAGTGGGGAATGGTGGAAGAAGTCTTATCATCCCAACAGGAAGATATAAATCCTCTGCTCTTACCCCTAGGTAATAATCAAAAAAGAATTTAGGGAAATCGTCATGATAAAGATCACCAACCAGAGCAACGGTAATAAGACAATGACAATGAAGATAAGAAGTAAGTGTGTCCCTCCTCTTGTCCTCTTATCAATACTAGGCCTTATAAAGATAGCGATTTATGATCTGCTGACTTCGGTATGTCATGATTTATGTTCATTGCATAAGTCCATAGCTGTATCTTAAAGATTGGGGAGAACATGGGCGCAAAGCATCCTCAATATCATCGAAAGAGCAAAAACATGCCGATGGTGTTCCTCAGAGAAGAATCCATGCAAACAAATACTTGAGATGCCGTTTCTTTGAAAGGAACAACAGAAAATCACAAATGTTGTTCGTTTTAAAAAGGAACAGCAGAAAATCACGAATGTTGTTCCTTTTGAAAAGGAACAGTAGAGACACACAAGTGCTATTCCTTTTGAAAAGGAACTGCAGAAACACACAAGTGTTGTTCCTTTTGAAAAGGAACAGCAGAAACACACAAGTGCTGTTCCTTTTGTTCCTTTTGAAAAGGAACAGCAGAAACACACAAGTGCTGTTCCTTTTGAAAAGGAACAACAGAAACACACAAATGCTGTTCCTTTTGAAAAGGAACAACAGAAACACACAAGTGTTTTTCCTTTTGAAAAGAAACAACAGAAACACACAAGTGCTGTTCCTTTTGAAAAGGAACAACAGAAACACACAAGCGCTGTTCCTTTTGAAAAGGAACAACGGAAACACAAAAATGCTATTCTTTTTGAAAAGGAACAACAGAAACACACAAATTATGTTTCTTTTGAAAATGAACAATAGAAACACACAAATGCTGTTCCTTTTGAAAAGGAACAACAGAAACACGCAAATGCTGTTCCTTTTGGAAAAGGAACAGCAAAAACACGCAAAATGCAAAAATCAAAATAAAAAAGAAAGATCAATGAAAATGTTAAGAAAACATATATACAGGAACTTATGTACAAGTTAAAAAAATGAATTCCTTACTGAATTATAGGTGAGGAAGATTTTGCTTCCTCTCCTAAAATTTCCATATCAGTGTCTCGACGTAGCTGCTGCCACAAGGATTCCCGAGTGAGTGGCTTTCGATAGAGACGAACTCGGTGGCCATTTACCTTGAATGCATATCCAAAACCGTCGATTGTGATCAGAGTGAGGGTCCCATTATCATGTACTTTCTAGATTTCGTATGGTCCCAACCATCGAGTCTGAAGTTTCCTTGGGAAGTCCTGAAACCGAGAGTCATATAACAGAGTCCAGTCTCCTTCGTGAAAGACTTTGTTCTTGATGAGTGCATCATGCCATTTAGCTCGCTGCTGTTGAATAAGTGCTGTACTCTGTAATGCAGAGAGCCTGATTTCGTCCAATTCATTAATCTGCTGTAATCGATTGATTTGTGCCTCACTTAGATCTAGGCCAACTTCCTGTGCAGTTCATAGCGTTTGGATTTCGAATTCTATGGGGAAAATCGGTTGTTTTCCAAACACTAATTGATAGGGTGAATAACCTGTGGTACTCCTCCATGTGGTTCTATAATCCCACAATGTCGGGCGGCCCAATCACGCCTATGCGATGCAATGGTTTTTGTTAAAATTGATTCTATTACCTTGTTGCTACTTTCTACTTGCCCATTCGCCTGCGGGTGATATGGGGTAGTAATTTTATGCTGGATGTGATAATTGTTAAGTGTTGCAGCTAATTTATTTCCATCAAATTGTGGTCCTCCATCTGTAATTATTTCTCTCGGAAGTCCATAACGTACAAACAAATGGAACAAGAACTGTATTACAGAATCTTCTGTAGCTCTAGGTAATGATTCGGCCTCAACCCATTTGGTGACATAGTCTTTGGCCACCAAGATATATGTTCTCTGATTTGATGGGTCGATGGGTCCAACGAAATCAAGAGCCCATCGTTCAAATGGCTCAATGACTAATTGTGGCCTCAGAGGAATTTCGTCGGCTTGACCAGGTCGTCCTGCTCGCTGGCAGCTGTCACAGGCTTGGGCAAATTTCTTCGCATCTTTGAAAATTGTAGGCCAATAGTATCTTGTCTGCAATACTTTATGTGCTGTTCTTTTTTCAGCAAAGTGTCCCCCACATGGTCCGTCATGACAGGCTTTTAAAATGTCGAAAATTTCATCTTCTCGAATACATCTCCTAATTTGCATGTCTGCCCCTGTATGGAACAAATAGCCCCCAATCCACGAAAATCGAGTACTCTTCTGAACAATCTGCTTACGTTCATTAGGGGTTAAGTGTTTTGGTAGCTTACCTATTGCAAGGTAATTGGAAACATCAGCATGCTAGGGTGTTTGAATAGCAACAAAAAACAAGTGCTCATCAGGAAATTGATCTTCCACTGCTGCTGCTTTAATTGATTTTGGTATTCGTGAGAGAAAATCAGCTACGGGGTTCTCCTTGGCAGGTCGATCCTTGATTGTGATATCGAACTCCTGCAATAAGACCAACCACCTAGTTATTCTAGCATTTGTAACAGGCTTATTTGCCAAATATTTGATAGCAGAATGATCTGTATATAACATAACGGGATATCCTGTGATATAATGTCTAAACTTATTAACAACATGTATTACAGCCATGAATTCTTTTTCAGTGACAGTGTAATTTAATTCAGTTGAGGATAAATTTTTGCTGATATAGTAGATAGCATATGGTTTTTTATCCTCTTCTTGCCCAAGGACTGCACTGATTGCTGTATCCGAGGCATCAGATGAGATTTGGAATGGTAAATTCCAGTTTGGTCCTCGAAAGATTGGAGCTGTTGATACAAGCTTCTTTAATTCCTTGAAAGCACGGTCACATTTTTCTGTCCACAAGAAGTCAACATTACCAGTTAGTGCATATAGAGGTGCAACAATGTGTGAATAATGTTCTATAAATCGTCTATAATACCCAGAAAATCCAAGAAAGTTGCATACCTCTGTTTGAGTAGTGGGGGTGGGGATAAGCAAAAGTATCTGAATTTTGGTCGGGTCTACCTGAATGCCAGTTGCTGAAACATAGTGTCCTAGAATGAGCCCTTCTGTCATCATCATATAACATTTTTCATTGCTTAAGCATAGCCTGATAGCAATGCAACGCTGTAGGACTCTTTCTAGAGTATCTAAAGCTGGATCAAAATCATCTCCATATGGTGTAAAGTCATCCATGTATACCTCAAGTCCATCATTTATTAAATCTGCAAAGATACTAAGGAAAACCCTTTGGAATGTAGCAGGAGCATTACATAGGCCAAAGGGTAGAACTCGATAGGCAAACGTTCCCCAAGGACAAGTAAAAGTAGTTTTATCTTGATCTTCAGGGGCAATCTGTATCTGATTGTATCCACTGAAGCCATCCAGGAAAGAAAAGAATTTATTTCCTGCTAAAGTGTCCAATACTTGGTCTATGAATGGGAGAGGGAAGTGATCTTTCTGTGTGGCTTTATTCAACTCCCTGTAATCCACACAAATCCTCCATTTCCCATTCTTCTTGGGTACCACCACAAGCGGAGAGACCCATTTACTATCAGAAATAGGGTAAATGAAATTAACATCTAAAAGTTTCTGAAGTTCAACTTTTACAACATCTTTTAGATGAGGGTTGAGTCTTCTTTGCGGTTGACGAATAGGTCTTGCATCTTTTTCTATATAAATGTGGTGGGTGCATAATTGAGGATCAATCCCTTTCATATCAGGGTAATCCCACGCAAATGCTTCTTGATACTTTCGTAACAGATGGACGAGCTTTGTTTCTTGGTCCGGTGTGAGGTTGGCATTGATATTTAGAGTCTTACCCGGTTCAATTTCCACTACTTTATTGTTGGCAACGACAGTCACAGGTATTGTTTGGTCATGCGCATCTTTCAAAGGATCTTCTTCTAGTTCACTATCAAACGTTGCTTCTATCATGAAACACTGTGTGTGAGATCTAGATTCAGTTTGACTAATGAAATTATTGATGGCATCATCTTCTATTTGGTCTTTAAAATCTAGAGCCTTCTGTACAGTCAATGGGGATCTGATATTGTCAGTAAGGTATGACACAGGGCGCTGATTAGTTTTTATCATTGTAAGACTTCGCTGTGTTGGAGGGTATAGAACTAGATTTTTAATATCTGGTCCTCTAGTTATAGTCATGTTTCCCTGCCGGCAACCAATGTAAGCATCTGCAGTAGTAAGCCAAGGTCTACCTAAAATTAGCGGATGTCCATCCAGTCGGGTTTTTGTATTAATTATCAGGAAATCGGTTTGGTATTCCCAGGAATCTATAGAAACCATGACATCATATAGAGTACCTTGCGGTCAAACTATAGATCGGTCGGCCAATTCTAACAAAGTAGAAGTAGGTTCTACCGATGTAATGCCGAGCTTTTGGCAAGTAGAGGTTGTCAAAATATTAATTGCAGCTCCTAGATCAACTAAAGCATTAGTCAGGGTCTAACCATAGATTTGAACAGTTGCGATTGGATTTCTAGGATCTTCATATTTAATGGGTGTCTCCTTTCCTGATAATAGGTCAGATAAAGTACCGACTACTTGGACTCTTGGGTTAGTGGTTGCATTCCT
>APFE031418416.1:15705-34478 GCA_000404065.3 Pinus taeda | reverse complement strand
TGAATTTGAGAAATCCTCTCGCAAAATTCATAACATGATAGGTAGCAGAAACATGTGACTGCAAGTGGACAAGCCTGCGAATAGGTCAAAGTGGTGGGCTCTTCTCTCACATGGTGACCACCCTTACCACCCCTCCTCCTTTGTACCTCAACCTCTGGTGTTGACTCATGGTCATCACTTTGCTCATAGTCGGTTTCGGTTTCTGACATGGTTTCAAGAGAAAAGTGGTTGAAATGTACTACTGCTTTTGCTCAAATGACCTGCTGTTTTAACTGTTGAAATTGTGCTTCAAGGGGACAAATAACACAAGGTAGATGTTAGGGAAGGGACCTTTTGAGGGAACAAAGGGAAAATATATGAAAAAGGGAATTTAGGGAAGAAATCACAACATGGGGTTATGTTATTGAATTTTAGGGATAGGTGTGATGTTTTAGGGCTTTGGTATTTTTGGTAGGGAGATTAGGAAGAAATGATATGGGAGGTGGTAAAGGGATGTGGGGAAAAAGTGGGGGTGAAAAGGATAACCTTGCAAACAGCAAAACAAAACCCTGCCTTTGACATTTTTAAGCTAAACACTCATGAATTTTCCATTTCCTTGATGGCATTTATGCACATTTTCCATGATTATTTTGCTTTAGCAGGCAAAAAACATTAATGATTAAGGGCCTACCTACAAACTTGAGGAGATTTGGGGTCTTCTTGAAGTTTATAATCAATCTCTGTAGGTGATCTCCTGACAGGTCGCGTGCAGGACTGAAGGGTCGCACACACCCAAGAGGTCACGCCCATGTTATTTTGCAACTATTGGGACCCCCTGGACGGGTTGCGCCCACCCAACAGGTTGCGCACAGCTGTGGACGGGTCGCGCACCGATCCTCTCTGCAATTCCGCCCGATTTTGTCTCCAAATCGCCTTTCACTATTGCTATGAGGCAAATGATAATCAAATGGAGGGAGAGAGGGGCTTTATAGGCTTGATTTAAATTAATTTCCCCTCAAACCCTCTTTCTAATGTTTATAAGTGACACTTTTTCAAAATTTAAATGCTGCTGACTTTATGGTTTCTTTTTGTCCTGAAATTGGTTGAACTGATGCTTTTTCTTGAAAATTTTTGCAGGGATAGCTTCTGAGGAATCTTGGCAAAGGGGAACAGGTCTGCATGTTGACTTTCGAAGAATTTTTGAATTTTTACAATTTTTACAAAATTTTGAGAAATGACCTTGGCTTTAAAAATAGGGTTTTTAAATCCAAGGTAAAAATTAACTGTACAAGATGAAATCTTTTGAAGAAATACTTTGATAGTTCATCCCTCTGGCCTGCTGGGAATTTATTGAATTTTAAAGACATGACCTCAAAGACAAATTGGACCTAAACCCTAGACCTGGGACTTTTGACCTTAAGACAAGACAAGCAACTTTGAAAGAGTTTATTGACTGAAACAACTTGATCCAGCAGTGCCAAGAGGGGAATAAAGACATCAGCTCCTCCATCAGGGTTATGGCATGCCTAATGGAATGCAATGAGATGACACTGATGAGACACCTACTTATGCAAATGCAAAGAGTTTTGATCGCTGATGGAGGGCTACTAGACCGACTCTAACAGGTGCAATATGCACTCATGGAAGAAACTACACCAGTACAAGTTAAGGATCCATCCCAGTAGCGGACACAGAGAAAACATGGTGAACAGTGTTGTTGATTGCATGCAAAGGATCCAACAGCATGCATGTTGTTGAGTGCACACATTAAATCTGACCCATTCAACACACTCACCAAAGCGAAGACAAGAAACAAGTCCAAATGGGCTTGAACATGCACTTCAGTGAGTTGATGTGCATGACCACCAACACACACTTGAAGATAAGCACAAATACTATGCATCAGTGTGTTACCGGTTCAACCATACGCAAGAAGACCATGCGCATTTTAGCAAACAAGTTGGATGAAGCGGCCAAACCAATGCACCAGTTGCAACAGAGGCAAGAGTTCGCTTCAACAAGATGTCACCATGAGGTGCAAGCACACTATCACGGACGACCACGCTTAGCATCAGCTCACCAGCTTCGCCATCACAAGCATGTCAAAGAGTTGGTCTTACCACAGTGGACTGAGTGTCAGTAATGTCTTGCAAGGCTTGCTCAAGCCATGATGTCTTACATGAGTACATGTGCATTGTAATGGTGAGTCATGTCAAGTGTAAGTCGAGTGTCAATAGTTGGATGTAACAATCATAAAGTAGGTGAAGATTCGTGAGGGTAGTTGAACTATCACAAAGGGGAATGTCAAGGGTCACCCCACCCTTTGCTATAAATAGTCCCTCATAACTCATTGTATAGGCTTTTGGTCAACCAACCTTCTACTAAGACTATCTTGAAGAAGGCTTGGATAGTATTGTAATGTGCCTTGGCTTCTCCACTGCATGGAACTAGTACATCTCTTTGGAGGAGCAGGCGGATGTGGCTGTAACATTCTACTGATAGGGCTAGTAGGTTTACATGGTGTATTGTATGATTGTGACTTACACTTCTTTAATAATAAAAGCCAACACATTTTCATGCATATGTTGTTATTGTAGTTGGACTACTCTGGTTGCCTTAATGATATATGTTGTTTAACTTACGTACTTGTATATGAACTATTTTGTATGCAATTATATGAATCTTGTTGTTAATGTGTTGCATATGTGTTAATGTTGTCATCGTCTGTGTCGACTACTCTAATGGACATCAGACAAACCTTTCTCTGAACCTTGTTATATCAACTGTCACACTCGTCTCGGATGGATCCATGAGTGTTGTTCATGTTATCTTACCTTGTATGTTGGGACTGTCGCATCCGTGTCAACTGCTCTGCTGGAATTTGTGCATTTCCTTTATGTTGTAGCTGAGTTGGGACTGATCCCTTTCAACCTGGAACTCACCTTCACCTTCCCTCCCTTTGAAGTGTTGGAACGTCTCATACTCATTCCTTGACTCACTGCATCAATCACACCCTTTCTACTGACAGAGTTATCTTACTTGCCTCTGTGCGACATCGCGGTCAAGGCATTACCTTACGACCCACTGCTGGGAATCCTACACCAAAAGATCTAAGGTCTAATTGGGACTTATTACCGAGGAGATCATCTTGACATGTTGGCGGGTCTAGCAACGTCAACAAGTCCCTTAACAAGAAGATCCAAAATAACTGAGGGAACAGGTCCTAGTTCGAGCCTCCAAATATGTGGCTACCTCTGTCAATGGAGACTTAATTGAGGACTGCAATTTTTGCACTAAAACGGTTTGAATTCACTCAACATATCTAAGGTTATGTGGTTTCCTCTAGTGGTGACAGTAGTTTGGTCCAAAGTTCTGAGGTTTTGTGGATGAGGTTCTATGCCCAAGTCCAAGCTTTTGTGATCAATACGGGCTTGTTGTTCCAAACTCATGTAGGTGACCGAGCTGACTATGGTGAGCTCCTGTGGCTTGCCGCTTATCTGAATCCATTGTCCAATCTTAAATATAGTAAATGATATTATTACAGATCTAAGGCTTAGTTCAGTTGCAGAGA
The DNA here is from genome assembly GCA_000404065.3 of Pinus taeda. Taxonomy (NCBI): domain Eukaryota; kingdom Viridiplantae; phylum Streptophyta; class Pinopsida; order Pinales; family Pinaceae; genus Pinus; species Pinus taeda. The sequence goes on along the minus strand of APFE031418416.1, from coordinate 30,928 downwards.
AGTTATGTTGTTGCCTGTTGTGTTGTCCGAGATACAACAATGTCATAGAAGTCCTTCAAGCATATCTGAGTGCCTTAATATTTGGTACTATTGTCCCTCTATATTCTAAGTTGGAAGAGATGCCCAAAAGGTGATATCCTTAACTTTCCTTGGCCTCCAAAGGATTACAGAATTGATCTCTTCCCACTGCATCTTGTCCACCACATATCTAAGGCTTTAAATGATGATTGTCTCAATGTATCACTGCTCCATCGAAAATGATATTAGCCCAAAACAATATGCTCCTCAATATCCTCGGATTTTGTGTTTTTCAGATGCTCCTCACCAAAATTTTTGTACTAAAATGAGGGGTCCAAACTCATATTAATACTAGTTTGACCTCCAATGAAGAGACATGTCTTTTGAGAGGACATGACAGCCTACACAAGTCGGCTAGGCACAAATAATATTTTTTCTAAATTATAAATTCAATTTCTCACAATCTAGAAGGAGTTAGGAGGCATATAATAACTCGTTAGAAAGGGAAAAATATCTTTTATAATATTATGTCAATTTTTTCCTTACTAGTGAGATCATTTTCCCATTAAGAAAATTATATTTGTGAAATTGTCATTATTATTTTTCATGGCAACCATTAGGATTTTATTTTTAGGCATTCAATTTTTAGAGTTCCTTCATCATAGAATTTGGCTATCAAGGCAACTATGATTAGGACTCCATAATTAATGATATAAGGCTTGTCATGGATATTAGGGAAAGGACTTCTTCATTAGTATTAGGGCTTTATGCTTCTTCATTAGAATTAGGCATCCTTATTTTATTAAAAGCGAGGTCTCTATGAGCATCAATCAAGGAGGGCTTGTCATCATATAGATGAGGGATATAGATTCATCAAGAGCAAGGACATAACATTATTAGGGTAAGGGCTTTTATTAGGCACATAATTGGAACTAAGGGATTACACATAAATATTTATGTTTAGGGCATCATGGGCATCTTATACTTCTTCATTAATGGCATCCTTAGCACATAGGGTTTGCATGAGGTTCATGTATCACAAGAATATGTTCCATATCCAATAATGCCATATTTACATCAATGACAACCTTGAACAACAGTTAATACATAATATATGAATGGGTAACTTTGCCTTCCTCTCTCGAATGCATAGAGGTAACCCTGATCTGGTTAATACATAAGATATGTCTAGGTAACTTTTCCTTCCTCTCTCTAATGTGCACAGGTAACCTAGTGTTGCAATCCTCATTTATATATTTTTTTGATGGTGTTGGACCCACGAACATTCAAGGGTTCTCCTCGATATGAAGTCCCAACAGTGGGTGGTAATGATATTCCTTGATTGCAGAAACGCGCAGAGGGAGGTATGATAACTTTGGGTGAGAGAAAGTGTGTGATGCTGCAGAGCGTCAAGTGCAATGCATGAAGGTCCCAACACACGAAGGGAAGAGGAAGTGTGCCCCTTGAAGCCTATAATAGTACACAGCTTGAAAGGAACACACGAGTGAAATGAAATCACAAGCTAAGATGTGGAATTGTCCACAAGTTAAAGTGATGAGTTAATACAACAACATGCATTCAACAAGATTCATACAATGTAAACAAAATAGTTCATAAGCATAAGCGTAAGTTAAAAAACATACATTGCAAATATAATAAGAATAACCCTACTATATTCACTTAACTCCCCTGTGTGACCTTTGGACTACCCTCATGAATCTTCAACTTCTTTACAAAATGACACATTACATTACATTATGACTCTTCATATTCCAATATTGGCACTTGGAATTTCACTTACAACATAATTACAAATAATATTACATTTTACACTTGTACCCATATAAGACAAAATAGGGTAGAGACAACTTGACAGCCTAACAAGTCACAACACTATGATGCTTGAGTTTGGGATAAGTCTAGCTCAACAACCTCCACTTGTTGATTCTCGGTCACATATTGGTTCTAATCTTGATATTGTGTGATGATTTCCCAAACTGTGTAATGGTGTTTGGCTAGAAGCGAACTCTGACCTCCATGGCATCCGGGTACACTTTCTCAGAACCTGTGTCTAGTTTTTTCTGAAGCATGAGCAACATTGTTTTGAATTGGATAGGACCACTGATGTAAGTTTTCATGTTCTGTCTGTTCAACTCCAAGTCTTCCCTGGTGGAATTCTGTTTCAGGTGCTCTAAGTACTCTTCGATCTCTTGTCAGACTTGGTTCTTACATTTTGCTTTGGTGAGGGAATTGACTAATTGGATTTGGTGTGTTTCTCACTAAGACATCCAAACTACTAAACAATCATACATATGAGGCCAGAATGTTCCCAATGAATGAGGTGAGTTGCTTGTTGTTCTGAATCAACATTTGAAACTTCTCTTTCTTCAGCTCTACCTATGGCCTCATTTTCTTTACTAAGTCAAGTGATGCTCCTTTGTATCGCATTGTCCACTCTTGCACATAGGCAATTGAAACTTTTATGTTCTTGAGAGTTTTAACAAGCTCTTTTCTCTACGATTGTAAGCCATGCAAACGGACAACTGCTTTATGTATGGTGACAAATCCCTTATAAATATTTCGCATGGTTTCCCAAAGTGTTGATACTTCAACAAGTATTGATGCTCTCAGTTCCTCAAAGTAAACGTGTGCAGAAGTTGCATTTTGCACTATTGCGCAGAGTTGTTCTAACTCTTGCCTAGAAGCCTATAATTTTTGTGCCAATTACTCATTCTTGAACGTCAAATACTGAATGTTTGATCTTGATTCTCCTGCATAGGCCAAGTTGGCTTCAACAATTGCATTTGGATGCCTCCTGGTGTTTTACACTATCACCCTTTCCCTAATGAATGCAAGTGATGTGTGATCATCCAGAAAGTGTTTTCTTTGTGCTTGTACAATCCTCCTTTGGAACTCATCAAATGATAGATTGTACACATCCATTATCGTATCATCATCCAGGAGAACAACGCCCCCTTGCTTGCTTGGGGTTGGCTCTGTTGCTGGAGGTGGTGGATACTGAGGGATGACCTGTGGTGCGCTCAGCATCATATCAACATCTTCATTTTACGGATCATGTACCATCTCCATGTATGTCACTTCAATAAATTTCTCAATCTGTTGAGAAAGCTCTAGATCATGCATCTGTTCACCTTCATTCTCAGTTGTTGGTTGGTCTTGTTCCTGCTCTTTAACCTATGTTGGCGTCATTTCCTATGTCATTGTACCTTGCCTCTATTCTTCTTCCTGATTTTTCTTCTCTTCTCATTCTCTCCTCCTCAACTCATGTTCTTCCTTAACCTTCTTTTTCTCTCCTGCAGCTTCAGTCCTGCTTCCTCCAACCTCTATTTTTATCTCTTCCTCCACTCTTCTCGTTGTATCATGTGCTTCATCTTTGCTTCAGCTGCCAAACCTGCTTCATGAGAATAGGATCTACTTTCATTTTGTAGCTTTGTTCTCCCTCTGGACTATCAACAATATTCCTCTTTCCCTTGTCCTGCATGGGATTGATGCCTTCTCCTAATGTTTCTTCTCGAGTATACTGTCATATGTGGAACATTCTATGAAGTCCCTACTAAGATAACCAGCTCATGTAGTCTGTAGGCATTGTAACAGTGCTTCCATGGATCCTCCTCTGACCAATGGAATACCTCGTCGATCCATGGAAAGTAAACTCTCATACAATGGTCTTTACAAATACTACGGGGATCATATGAATTAAAGTCCCAAGTTTTGAATTCAAATCTCACTATCCCCTTTGCCTCAACATCCACGACTTTCAAGTTCTTTATCTCATATAATCCAATATTTAAAGGAAGAGTGTGCCATGGTGCGTTCTTCTTCTTATGTAGCGTTGTTGACAACCCTATGGTGAGATGGTATGATACTTCTTGTATGACAAGTTTGTCAGTGGCATACCTTGCTAAAACATGTGGAGGCTTCTCTCCGCCAAACACTCTAATGAAGGTGCCACTTGGTGAGGCATACCAATCTTTGATGTTTGTTATCGCCTCCATTGCTTCTCGTGACATGCAAGGTGGATATTCTTCAAAGATAAGCTTGTAAAGCAAGATAATGAAGTGGTCAGTTAGTTGTGCCATTACTCCTTGAAAACTGCATTCCAAAAGCAACTTGCAATAGATGTGCACAACAGTTTCCTGTGGTGTCCATGTCCAGTTCATGTCAAGGGACTGTTGTTGTGCACAGATTACATCCAGTAAGTATGCAGACATATATAACCTTTCTCACTTACCCTCGGGATGATTATGATCTTGTGCTACATAGGCCTTCAATTGTCGAGCGAACAAATATAATCAATTGAACAACTTCCCATCATTCACCACTTAGTCCAATAATAATTCCCACCATTCAGGAATTCCATGATCTCCTGACCATGGATCTTGCAAGCGAAGATAACCAAGAGCTGGTAAGCCTTCCAAAGGGACTTTGTCTTGTACACATGGTGTAACACCCTCCTCCTACATCTACCCAAGTAACCATCCAACTAGGGTAAACATGTGACGAGAAGTTACTATGATATGATTCCACTCCTTATGTGTTAGTTAAGGAAGTGGAATTTACAGAATACATCACACAAACCTTCTACATCAGCAACAAAACTCCCAGGAGCCATCCCAACCACTAAGGTAACTAGCCCCTGAGACCAAATGAAGTTTTAATGCATCGAACCCCTGGATGCTCCTTTGATATGGGCAAGAGTGCATCTAGGAGGTTCTAGACTCTCCCACAACAAAGGGAAGGGAGCATCTGGGGAATTTTTTACCCAGCGTTATCCCTGTGTCTCTGGGATTTGTGCCACTTTTTCAGAGCCAGAGCCCAGGTCACTGCCCAGAACACAATGATACCTTGAGAAATCAAAATTTCACAGTGGAACAAAGATACATTTGCAAAAACATCAACAAGGACTAGACTCGACCCCTAAGAGCCATGGCAGGCATTTCATCAAACATGTCATAAACATCAAAGCTACAGGTCTTAACAGTAGAACTGAGCATAGGGGTCTCATACTTATCTGAGAATCTCTAAAAAACATTGCTTCCTTATCACATTAGCTGCATTATCCTCTGTTAGGCCATAAATACATTGATCATTCATTTACAAGTAAAAACATGATGAGAGCCATACATATCCACTTTGATAATACATGTTCATAACCAACATAATAACAACAAAAATATCAAGGAAACAACGGCCATATAATCCACATACAAGCTAGTATAATACTCATAACATACCAAGGAGAAAGAGAACTGATATTGATGATTGCATAGATCGACTAGGTTTGGGACTTCCACGAACCACTCGACCGTAGACTAGGCTAAACGAATTATTTCTTTCATCTAGTCACCCCCGAGCCATATTCCAAGCATGAATGTGGGATCTCATAAAATAAATCAATCAAAACCATCCATGGCTTCCAAAGGGCAAACCACCTTAACCCTCAAGCAGTGATTCCATCTTTCAGTCAAACATCACTAACCATCACCAGATTGGTCTCTACCCAAGTTGTCCATAGCTCCAGAGTGTTTGTTCCAACCCAGCTTCTAGGACTAGTAACTCAACCCACAACTTTTGTCAGGCTCCGAAGCGTTTGTCCAACCAAGGCTCTAGGACTAATAACTCAACCCACCAAGGGCTCCAGAGAATTTTCCCAACCAAGGCTCTAGGACTGGCAACTCAACCCAAGTTGTTACAGGGCTCCAGGGTGTTTGTCCAACCAAGGCTCCAGGAACTAGTAACTCAACCCAAGCTAAAGGAAACATGAGAACCAACCAACAAACAAAGAAATGAACCCACAACACCATGGTTATCTAGGAAATGGCAAGGCTAGGCAAATCCATTGTCAATCTAAGCAATCCTCCATGCCAATGACAAATCATAACCAAGAAACCACATGCATATGCCATGCATGCCAAAACTAGTGAGGAAAACATACATGCAACTTGCTACCTGCAAGAAAAACTCGTTGTAGTTGTTGATCTCGTTGTCCTCTTACACTTTCATGCTCTTCCTTTTCCTTCTTGCTCCAAAACTCCAAGTATGCCATACTCCTCCAAGAGCGCTCCAATAAAACTCCAAGTGTCTAAGAGTATGAAAGAGAGACAATATAGAGAGAGCTCCAAAAATGAACTGACAAAAATTTGTGAACTGATCCTCAGAAGCCTTTTTATTAATGAGGCCTCTATTATCTTCATTTTCCATTATTTCTTTCATTTTCCTCCTCGCGTGCAACTTGTGACCTTTCACCTCCCTTTTCTCCTCATTTCCATTATTTTCATAAATAAATGTGTCAAATGCCACTTTTCCTTTCCAAATAATTTGTCATTTCCTTTGCCAATTTCCTTAACCATTAATCAATTACCAGTGATCCCCATCACTATGCTTTTGTCCAACATCCAACTTGGAATAAGTGTCCCAAAAACTGTGGTTATTATTTTTCCTTTGTTAAATTTTATAACATGAAATTTTCATCAAGGTTGTTACTGAACCCTCCCCCTTGGGGGAATACTGTCCTCAGTGTTCAACAACACCTACAATCAACAAGTCTGATGTAAGTAAAACATACTTCCCATGGAGCTTTATAACTTAGCTCATTGTAGTATTTACAATGATCATCTTGCTATGAAGAAAACCAAGATGACAACATAACAAGTATAACATCATAATGACATGACACCCATACTACTTATTGGAGATTTATAACATATCTCATGGCGATATTTACATCCATATACATATGTACATATATCAAACATCACCAAAACATGTACCAAAAACTTATACCAAAACATTTGCTCAACCAACGAATAAGGAAGGATACATAGCCTACATCTGATCTGCCATCTCCCATGTAGGTTCGTCAGGCCCAAAGTGCTTCCATTGCACTTTAACCTACTCGATTGCTCGACTCCATAGCATGAGCATCTTTTATGCAAAACTCATTGTAGTTTCGAGTCAAATTCTCCTTCTGGATCCACCTGCAATACAGACTAGTCGATCACATGATCAACATCTTTAACATACTTCTTAAGAAATGACACATGGAAAACATCATGGACTTTCATTGTTAGAGGAAGTGCAAGTAGATAGGCTACTGGCCCAATCCTCTCAATAATCTTGGAAGGTCCACAAAATTGGGGTTCCATCTTTGTACATGATCCAATCTGCAAGGAGCTCTTCTTCGGTTGTATACGCAAGTACACTAGGTCCCCAACCTAGAACTCCTTGAACGACCTATTTCAATCTACATATCTCTTCTGCTTATCTTGTGTTTCTTTCAAATTCTTCTTGATTACTTGCATTTTCCACTCCATGTCTTCCAACATGTCCAGTCCAATCAGCACCATGTTAAATGTATCACTCCAACTGATGGGAGTATTACATCTCTACCCATACAATGCCTTAAACAGACTCATCCCCAGTGACTCTCGGTACCCATTGTTGTAAACGAACTCTACCAGTGGAAGGTACTCTTCCCACTTTCATTGTTGATGCATCACATACATCCTCAAAATGTCCCCCAATATCCTGTTGACCCTCTTTGTCTATCCATATGTATGTGGATGATAACTTGTACTGGAGACCAACTCTATTCCCAAGCATGTAAATAACTCCTCCCAAAACTTGGAAGTGAACTTTGTATCCCTGTCCGACACAATATTCTTCGGAACTCCATGCGATATGACCACATGCCTGATAAAGATCTATGTTACATCACTCGTTGAGAATCTAGACTTCACTAGAATGAAGTGCACTACCTTTTTCAACTTGTCCACCACTACCATGATGGAATCATGTTGTCTCACGGTCCTCAGCAAACCTGTGATAAAGTCCATGGAAATTACCTCTCATTTCCACTCTGGAATCATAATTGGATATAGCAACCCACTTGGATGCTTACACTTTTCCTTCACCTGCTGACAATCCAAGCACCTAGCCACAAACACTGCTATGTCTCTCTTCAAATTCAACCAATAATAGAATTTATTCATTGTTGTCAGCGTCTTTTGATAACTTGGGTGAGCTAAATGTGGTTTCGCATGAAACTCCCTCAAGATCACCTTCTTGAGCTCACTTCTATCTAGCACATATATCCTTTTCCTAAATCTAACGAATCCATCTATTGTGAGATGGTAGTCCACATCCTAAGCACCTATATTTGTACTTGTACTAGTACCACTACCTATACTATGTTGCAAACTTTGCACAATCTACATATACTTGTCATCCTATTGACTTGCCTACAAAATCCTATCCTGGAAATTTGTCCCATAGGAGCATTTGCCACCCTATTTTATTTACATTTGATATACCTGATCTCAAAGTCAAACTCATTGATTGTTGCCAACCACCGAGCCTATCTACCATTCATATTTGGTTGGTCAAATAAATACTGCAAACCACTATGATCACTCATTAATAGAAACCTATTTCCAAGAAGATAGTGTCTTCACATCTTCAATGCATGTATGATCGTTGCCAACTCAAGATCACATGTTGGGTAGTTCTGCTCGTGCTTATTAAACTTTTGTGGCTCATAGCATACTACCTATCCATCCTGCAAAATGACTCCATCAAGTCCTCTCTTATAAGAATTTGTACATACTACAAACACTATGTTCATATCTGCAATCTTTAACATTGGTGCATGTGTCAACAACTACTTGAGTTGCTCAAAATTGGATGCACACTCCTCTATCCATTCAAACTTCTTACCTTTCATCTGCAATGATGTGATAGGATAAGCAATCTGTGAGAAGTTGACGAACCTCCTGTAATAACCTGCTAACCCCATGATAGATCTCACCTCATCAACATTCCTTGGGTCTGTCCACTCCATGATAGCTCTTACCTTTTCTGGGTCCACTGTTATGTCGTTTGTGGAAACCACATGTCCCAAGTAGTGTACCTGATGTTAAATTTTCTTATTGTTCTATGTTGTATCAGTTACTTTAGCCTAATTTACTTTTTCATTAACAACGCATCCAATTATTAGGAGTATAATCAATCATAAACGTAACTGAAGAAAGAACAATATATGCATTGATAAAGAAGACAACAACACAACTATAAGAGATAGAATATTGGTCCAAGAGCAGGGAAAAACCCCACAAGGGGAAAACCCTTTAAAATCTTCTTCTTTAATAGATCATCATAAAAAGTTTTCAGCAGAGAGTACAATGAGCCCAATACATATGTTTGTAGTGGATACTAATAAATTAGATCTACAGATCTATATAACAACATAGATAAACCTAGATCTACTAGATCACTGAATCTAACTGATAAAACTAAGGTCAAACCCTGGACGCTCTCAGCAAATTTGTATGTGTGCATCTGAAACTCTTTAGACGCTCTCTTTGCCATTGTGTGAGGGTGTCTGTAGTTGCTCGGACGCTCTCAGGGAGACCCTGTGCATGCGTATAGGGTTGAACCCACCAAACATGATCAAAAACCCTCAGACACTCTCTTCCAGTTAATATGCGTGCGTCCAGGACGACCTAGACACTCTCAAGAATACTTTGCGTGAGTATCCGGGGACTCACACCTTCAAAACTGCCTCTGAACCCTTCGATGCTCCCTTAAGTCTCTTTGCCAACATCTAGGGATCTCTAGTTTCTCTCATAATCCTGTGTGCCAATTTCTAGGGACTAAAATTCCCACTTTTGTGCCAGTGTCTGGGGATCATAAAACCTTAAGTTAGCATGAACCTCACGCCTATGATTTTAGACCCTTTTGCGAACTCCTTCCATCGAAACTATGTGAACTAGGAAAAAAAGAGAAAAAAAGGAGATGGCTCGATCATTGTGATAAAATGAGCTTGTGGTTGTTACTATTTATAGGCTTTCCTGATTGTTTGCTTGGAGTTAAGGCCAACCTAAGCAGTTACCCATGTGGTTAGGGCTGACCCACTCCATAATGCATGTATGAATAAAATAATTCAAATTTTAACATCCGCTTGACCAAATTGGGTGATCTTTAGGTCGATTTTGGTCCTCTCGAAAAGAGGAATTTAATGCAAGCTTCATCTTAGTCATCTAAGTTGTCCATTGTGGAATTTGACCCTAGTTGAAAAAATTAACACTCCCTCTCAACTAGGAATAATTCCACTTGCCAATATATGTCATTTGATCTTCACATCATTATGTAATCCTTTGATTATCTCTTCTCAACTGTGTATGCTGAAAAATTCTCAGATCTAAAAGAAGAAGAATCAAGGAGAAACAACTTCCACCTATACTGAGCAATAGGATAACTCATCATACAGGGGATCAAATCCTGGACCCTGGAATCTCATCAGGGAGCTTACCTTTAACTTGAAATCTCAAAAGGGGAGTAACTCTCAACCCAATCCTATTGCCTACCGATCTTCCGAACAATCACTCTCAGTAGTCATGCGGTAGAAAACCTACGTCATAATCACCTTGGGTTTTACACCCCCAAGGACACTCTCAACTCGTTGGCCAAACAAGGAGTAGGTATTCCCAACAAGCCCTGCTTGTGGGTATGATGCCAACTGGGGTATACCCTACAAAGACCATACAAGGGAGTAGCATTCTCTGACCCTATAAAGATAGGGGAGCAACATCCTCAACCCTATGGGTGACAGATAGGGAAGTACCCTATTTTCCATAGATCCCTCAACCCCAGGAGCCCTCTATCTCAATTCCTCGAGCTCAAACAGGGTAGGAAGAGTTGGCTTAGTGTCCTCGAGTAGCGCTGCCCCTTATCCAGAGGGGCCATATCCAATCAGTCCAAGCTGCTCTCTGAAGTCCAAAAACTTTCCCTTTGGTAATTCCTTGGTGAGAATATCTGAAATATGTTCATCTATTGATATGTGATGGAGCCTTACAACTCCTCTCCGCACCATGTCTCGAATAAAGTGATATTGAAAATCAATATGCTTGGACTTGTCATGGAACATGGGGTTTTCTGCTAGAAGGATTCCATTCTTTTTGTCGTAGTATATCACTATAGTATCTAGGACCTTCTCAAATAGCTCTCCATAGAGGTTTCTCAACCAAACGGCTTCACAACTAGCCATGATAGCGGCAATGTATTCTGCTTCGACGGTGCTGAGTGCTTTAGACTTTTTTTTCCTGATCATCCAGGATACCATGGCAGATCCAAGGCTAAAACATCATCCATATGTTCTCTTTATGTTGATAACATTTCCAATCCAATCAGCATCAGTGTATCCATGGAGTTGAACATTTCCAGCAGAATATCTTAGACCAAGTGTGATCGACCCATGCCAAAAATATCTCAATATGTGTCTGGAAGCTATCCAATGTGTGTGGGGAGACTCGGTCATGAATTGAATCAATGTGTTTACTACATAGAATATGTTCGGATGGGTGTTCACAAGGAACATCAGAGCCCCAATTAGTTGTCTATACTTGGATAGATTTTCCAAGTCTAGTCCTGCAACTTCTCCACATAACTTCTTGAAGTTCATTTCCATTGGTGTAACCATGCATTTGCGTTCAATCATTCCAAATCTTTCCAGCAACTTCACAATGTATTTTCCTTATGAAAGGAAAATCTCACCAGGCCTTTGCCACACCTCAAGGCCTAAAAAGTAGTGCATAAGACCAAGGTATTTCATCTCAAATTCATAGGCTAGCATTCTCTTACACTTTATCATCATAGGATCATTGTCTGTCAAGAATAAATCGTCAACATATAAAACCAAAATCAATGGCATACCTTTGACTACCTTGAAGTAAAAGTTGGGATCGACATTGCTTCTTGTGAATCCCAGCTTCACTAAGTAACTGTCAATGCATGCATACCAAGATTGGGTAGCTTGCTTCAAACCATACAATGCCTTCTTCATCCTACAAACATGTGTTCTTCGATATTCCACTTCAAATCCCTATGGTTGTTCAACATATACTTCTTCCTATAGCATGACATGAAGGACTGTGGTCTTTACATTCATTTGATCGTTGATATCAAGCCACGAGCACAAATATGTCATCATAATATTCTCCCTCTTTTTTAGAGAAACCTCAAGCTACAAACCTTGCTTTGTATTTCTAAATGTTGCCATCAATTCCATGTTTGATCTTGAATATCCATTTTGAAGTCACAATAGACTTCCCATTCGGTCTAGGTACAACATCCTATACATCATTTTTCACTATCAATTCATATTCCTCAACCATATAATCCTTCCAAATGTTTTATTTTACAACTTCTTTGAATGATGATGGTTTGTGTTGAATCATAGTGCTCATAGCTGCAACATACCCCTGAGACCTGCATGGTTGCTTCCTTTCTCTAAATGATCTACAAATGGGAACATTTCTTTCAGCATTCCTCTAAAGTATGGTGGAACCAAAGTGGTCTCTTCCTAGTAGTAGGATCACTTGGAGGAGGATCTAACGGATCCATAGGCTCCATGGGATCATCATCTATATCGGACTCGGGTACAAAAGAACCATCTAGAATATCCTAGTCATCATTCTCTTCCTTGGGAGAAGGAGGAGGCGGAGGAATATCTCTTTCTTTTCCAAGAGTTGCATCTTCATCAAATGTTACGTCCCTACTAATTTAGACCTTCCTCTAACTAGGAATATATATTCTATATGGTTTGGAATTTTCACATTAACCCACAAACTTACCTTTCCTTCCTGTAGCTTCCAATTTGTTCATTTTGTCCTTCAACACACAAAACTATATGGGGCATCCAAATACAAAAAGATGGCTAATATCAGGCTTGATACTTGTGAATATTTCTTTAGGGGTCTTGTTTTCTATCACTTGATGAGGCACCCTATTTTGAACATACACAACAATAGATGTAACTTTGGCCCAAAGAAAATTTGGCACATTTTGCACAGGCATCTTCTAATATAGAATTGTTCTTCCTTTCAGCTAGACCATTATGTTTAAGTGTATATGGCACAATTTTTTCTTGCTTGTAAAAACTATGAATTCTTTTGACATGTATTCCCCTCCATTGTCGAATCTAAAGACTTTGATTCTCTTTCCTGATTGATTTTTGATCAAGGCTTTGAATTCCTTGAATATTTCAAAGGCTTCATCCTTGTGCTTAAGATAGTATATCCATGTATTTTTTGAGAAGTCTTCAATAAAGTTGATGTAGTAGATATAACCACCAATATAGGCATCAAACCACATATATCAAAATGAATGAGATGGAGGATGTCATTTGTCTTGTTCTTACTAAATGGAAATGGCCCCTTTGTTTTATTTCCACTCGCACAACCTGGACAAACTCCATCATGATGAGCTTGAACATCGGGAATACCTGAGACTAGTTTCTTCAACTTCAGAAGTGCATCATAGAGTAGATGAGCCAGTTTATGGTGCCATAAGTCACTTCGATGATTGATATTATGAACCAATGCTAGAAGAGGTCTTCCAATGACTCTATAGAGTCATTCAAATATTGACCCTATTGTGAATGAATCTCTCATTGGTGAATCAACAGATGAAGTCAAAACTTTTCCTTTGATGAAGGAAAACCTCATCCCTTTATCTTCCAATATGGATATAGATACTAGATTCTTCATTAATCTTGGTACATACATAACATCATGTAGCAAAACTGATTCCGTTTGCCTAAAATTTGACGGACCCAAAGCCTTTCATAGGATGAGTGGAGTTTTCTCCAAGAATGATCTTCAACTTAGTCTCCCTCTCTACCATATTAGAGAGGACTTCCTTGTATCTAGATAAATGATGAGTAGCCCCACTATCAACCAACCAACTATCCCACGAATCCAATGGACAAGAACTAGTAAGAGCAGAAATAAGAATGCATTCAGATTTATTTACAACATTACTTTCATGCCTAGGATCCATTGACTTCTTTTGAGGAGGAGGATTGTTAATTTATGGTAAGTTCTATGCTTATAGTAGTTTGCTTATATTTCTTATTATTATGCACTGATTAGCAATCACATGTACATAAATTAAAGTGCAGATAGAACATCAAACGATCGACAAAAAATAAGCCAAGACAAGAGACACAAGATGTGGCAGCTAGCCAGGGACAAACCCCAATATGGGGAAACCCTTTGATCAAATCTTCCTTTATCTTCAATAATTCAGCAAAGAGAAATAGTACAAATATTTGATTTATATCAGCAGTAGAAAACTCCAAATCAACCCTAAACTAGAGCAGTAAACCCTAGATCGAACTTGTCAAGTCTCCACTGGTGAGTCGTTCACTGTGCACTAGTCCAAGACTTCGTCGTGCACTAGTCCAAGACTTCGTTGTGCACTAGTCCAAGGCTTAGCCATGCACCAGTCCAAGACTTCATCATGCACCAGTCCAAGACTTCACCGCACACAAGTGCAAGATTTCACTGCGCACCAGTGCAAGATTTTGCTACACACTAGTGCAAGATTTCACCGTGTTAGCGCTTGAAATTTCACCTCAGGCTGAAAAAGGCAAACCTCAAGGCAACATCAAACCATTTAGCCTCGTAGCTAGCCCTACGGGGCAGGAGAAGGCTCTCTCCGGTCTATCTCGTAAGATCGCCAATAGATGAGATGACCAATAAGGTAACACTGATATTAGGCTAGTAAACTGATTAGAAAGATTGATTTTGGAGTTTTTTGGGTTTTTGGTGGCAAATTGAGGGGATTGGACACAATTTTTGCAGGGGGTTCTTTGGGGCGAGGTAGGAGACAGTATTGATGCCTTTAACTGAAGTGGATGGTCAGGAATGAAAGAAAGAGAGCTAAAGAGAGTAAACAATAACTTTGAATTCTCTTTAGACAGTAGAAAAAATTGAAATTAAACAAACTTAAAAGCATAGCATGGCAAGCATGAATTCTTACTTTAACACTTCATTTGTTTAATGTGCAGAAGTAAAGAAAGGAAATGAATCACATAACAAAGCTTACAAGAACATTGAGAAACACACCATCAACACATGAGTCCATAAGAATCCCAAAGAGGACTGCAAAACCCTGGTCTTCCTTAGCCAAAAATTGCAGAGATACAGTGAAATAATACAATGATAGCTTCTCCCTCAAGAGTCCAACCATGAAAATGAGTATGAAAGTAAATAATATAGATGATCTAACCTCTTTTCCCACCTCTAGGAGTCGAGCTCACTATCCTAGGGGGAGTTTGAACAAATTCTAAACTAAGCACTACAAAATAGGCAGTCAAAACAACTTGCCTCTATAAACTTGGAAA
>APFE031418416.1:0-14413 GCA_000404065.3 Pinus taeda | reverse complement strand
GATGTGGCGGTGATGGTACTGTGAAAAACTCACGAGAGATGAACTCCTCCCATGAGATGCCCTGCTGAGTCAACTGACGCAATACTACTAGCTGAATCAAACCATGATGGTAAAGGCTCCTGTACTGCTGTGCCAGGGTCTTCCTCTGCAACGTGGGCACCATCCTCTGAATGTTCTGAACGAAGAAAACCGGGATGTTCATCATCCTCACTAGGGTGAAATGCATCAAGAGGCGAATGTGATATGAGTATACCAATGAAAATCTGCCCTCACCAGTAAAATAATGCATAATGAGCTTCACCATAGGAGCATACTCGTTTCTGAGAAACCTAAATGGAAATACACCTGCCATATGTCTCATGAATGCTGGCCGAACATAAGGCTCAAAGAAAACAAAATCTAACAACTTGCGCTTATTCCACACCTCACCAACATTAGGAATCCCTGTAGCCTGTGAGATCACCTCGGGTGTCAATATAAAGTTTACCCCTGCAAGGTTGACATGTCCATCATGCAAATGCAAAACAAAAAGGCGGGCCAAATCTCGGTGGTGCTGAATCCGAGAGATCCTCTCGCAAAATTCGTAGCAAGACATATACTGAAAACATGATACGGCAAGAGGACAAGCTTGTAACTCTATCAAAGAAGTGGGCTCCTCTCGCTTATGATGTCCACCCTTACCACTCCTACGTGGCTGCCTCTGTTCCTCAATTTCTGCTGATGATTGGTCATCACTTTGCTCTTAAGTTTCGGTTTCTGACATAGTTTAGGAGCAAAGTGGACAAACTGGACTGTTGTTTCTGCCTGTAAAAAATGCTGAATTTTATGCTGTTTCAAGGGGACAATGACATGAGGGAAATGTTAGGGGAGGGATCTTTTTACAAGGAATTAGGAATATAGGAACATAACAGGGAATTTAAGGAAACTACGCAAACAATATGGCAAATGGGAACACATATTTATAATCATGAATATTGGAATATCATTGCATATGGGGAATACATGTATAGGAAGTAAACATATGAGAATATGCATGCATTCATTAACAAGGGGAAAAAAAGGGAAAATTGACAAAATTCTTTACATATTCACCATCAATTTCTTGCGGTTACTCATGCATATGGTGTAGCAAATAAGGATTTGAATGTTTTGTCTTTTGATGCTTTTGGGAGAGGGGTAGGGTTTGATTTTTAACAAGGAAAAGGGGATATATGTAAACAGGGAAATGAGAGAAAAACAAACATCACTGCACATGCATTATGAATTTCATGTATTCACATATATATAATGAGGGAAAAAGGGTAGGGTTTGATTTTTATTTTTATAAGGGAAAGGGGTAGGGTTTATTTTTCTTGCAAATTTAAAAGGGAAAATGAAATAGGAAACATAGGGAAAATGAGAACAAGGGGAAACAATGAAATAGCAATAAAACCCTAGCACCTTTTACAAATCTATAAACAGCCACATGGAGTCTTTCTTCTTGCATAATTATATCATTACAAGGATATTCATGATGTTTCTCAACACATCCAGCAATTATTCACAAGTTTGAGAGGCCTACCTTAAACAATTTGATGAAGAAAAGGAGCTTGAGAAATTCCAACATGAGCTGGGGAAAGCTATCTACACATGTCACGCAGCCTGCCCAACATGTTGCGCGCAGCCCAACATGTCGCGCCAGTTAGAAAACTACACTCTGTGAACCTCTCTGACATGTCGTGCGCAACCCAACATGTCACGTGCAGCCCAACATGTCGCGCAGCTAATTTGACATGTCGCGCACCTGTCTTGAGCCCGATTTTGCCTCTGTTCTCTTGGAAATGTGCCCAATCACTCTTGCAAGGGTTATGAATTCACAATGAGGGTGCAAGGAGGGAGTTTGGGCCTTTATAAATTTCTTTTGAAAAAATTTCATGCCCAAAACCCACTTTCTAATGTTTTCTCATGACACTTTTAAACTTTACATGCTGTTGTCTTTTTGGTTTCCTTTTGTCCTAAAATTGACTGATTTAGTGCTTTTGCTTGATTCTTTTTGCAGGTAGATCATCCGAGGGACCTTGGCAAGGGGACCAGGGTTGCATTTTGTTGACTGAAGACTTTTGAAATTTCATCACTTTTTTACAAATAAATGAAAAATGACCTTGGCTTTAAAAACAGAGTTTTTAAATCCAAGGTGAATATTAACTGTACCAGATAAGAAATTTAGAAGAGACACCTTTACAATCATCCCTCTGGCTTACTGAACACTCATTGACTTTCAAACACATGACCTTGTAATATTTTTGACCAAAACCCTAGACCTAGGAAATTGACCTCAAGAGAAGACAAGACAAGCTTGAAAGAGCTTTAATAACTGAAATGACTTAAACCAGCAATGCCAAGAGGGGTATAAACACATCAGCTCCTCCATCAGGGTTATGGCATGCCTAACGGGATGCAAAAATTGACACTGATGAGACACCTACCTATGAAAAATGTAAAGAGTTTTGATCGCTGATGGAGGGCTCAAGACCGACTCTAACACACCGCACACCAGTGCAAGATTTCGCCACACACCAGTGAGAGAGAGAGATTTGATGATCAATGTGTGTCCAAATGAGGAAAAGACCTCTTGTATTTATATACAAATGCTGATGATTAATAGATGCGTCTGTTGGGCTTCTGAGCCTACATGAGTTGCTGGTCGGCTTGATAATTATTCCATAATCAAAATAAATTCATATCTCCATAAATACTTATCGGAATTAGATGATATTTAGATCAATCCTACACCTCTCGATGAGAGGAATCTAGGAAAAATATTATCAGCCATGAATAAGGTGACCCACATGGAGCTTGGCCCTAGTTGCCAATTTTAACACTCCCTATCAACTAGAGAGAACTCCATCAACAATCCATCTGTTTGTAGCTATTATTCATCCATAAAATGCACTGCTCTGTATAGCTTGACCCCTGCTCTATTATGCTTGCACTGATCTGTTTTGTTATGATCTACTATGCTCTGCTTTGTTCTGTTCTACTTTGCTTTGTTCGAATTATGAACAAGAAGAAATGATCGAGGATGTATCATACTGACTCAAAGTCAGTCTTAGAGTGTGTACCACTGGTCCCAGACCAGTCCTCAACTAACCCGAAGTCAATGTCATAGTGGGTACGACTCCTACTACTGGTCCTAGACCAGTATCATCCTCCACTGACTCAAAGTTAGTCTCAGAGTGTGTACCATTGGTCCCAGACTAGTCTCAACCGACCCGAAGTCAGTGTCATAGTAGGTACCACTCTTACTACTGGTCCCAAACCAGTATTATCCTCCACTAACTCAAATTCAGTCTTAGAGTGTGTACCACTAGTCCCAGACCAATCTCAACCGACTCGAGTTCAGCGTCATAGTAGGTACCACTCCTACTACTAGTCCCAGACCAATCCTACACTGACTTGAAGTCAGTCTCAGAGTATGTACCACTGGTCCCAGACCGGTCTCAACCGACTCGAAGCTAGCATCATAGTGGGTACAACTCCTACCACTAGTCCCAGACTAGTATCATTAATCCTAGATCAATGAAGGTCATCCTAGCATAGGGAGTACAGTAGATACAACGATGTGCCCGTCGGTACTGTTATGGTCCCTTTCCTCATTTGCCTGCTCATTGATCAGATGAGAGGTACTTCCCATGAGTCCCAGACTGCATGGGTAGGATGCCTCGATAGGAGAACTAATCAATCTTGTCCTCACAGGATAACTGATCATCCTACTACACAATTGTCATGGAGAACACATCATCTAGGCCTAACAGGAGAACTAATCATCTTGCTACATAATCGTCATGGGGAACACATCATCCAGACCTCACAAGAGAACTAATCATCCTGCTACATAATCGTCATGGAGAACACATCATCCAGACCTCATAGGAGAACTAATCATCCTGCTACATAATAGTCATGGAGAACACATCATCCAAACCTCACAGGAGAACTAATCATCCTGCTACATAGTCACCACGGGGTGTTACAGGGAAATTTTTTATTCTTTTACCTTGTGATCATATGTCGCTCCAAGAAGTACCCTGCACCCCCCCCGGGGAGCTATAAGAGCTTCATACATCATACAAGACCCTCATCAAAGGAATCTTGAACGACACCAAGTCGTTCTCGGAAAGTAAAAAATTTGACCTTTCCTAGGGCCTTTGTTAGAATGTCAGCAACCTGTTCATCTATACTGATATGTTGGAGCCTTATAGCTCCCCGCTGCACCATATCTCGAATATAGTGGTACCTGATATTGATATTCTTGGAGCGATCATGAAGTATGGGATTCTCTGACAAACAAATCCCACTTTGGTTGTCACATAGGATCACGGTGGTATCCAATGTAAATCCAAACATCTCACTGAAGAACTTCCACAACCAAACTGCCTCATAGGAGGCCATGCTAGTAGCAATATACTCTACCTTGGTGGTGCTCAAAGCCACCGACTTCTGCTTCCTGCTCATCCAGGATATCGAAGTAGATCCCAAGGAGAAACAACACCCAGAAGTGCTCTTACAATCCACCACACTGCCTGCCCAATCAACATCTCTATATCCAAGTAGTCTCACATCTTTGGCAATGTATCTTATGCCATATGTAATTGTGCCATGAAGATATCTTAACAAATTCTTGGCACCAATCCAATGTATGCAATGAGGTTCAACCATATGTTGACTTAATGTGTTGACTACAAGGCATATATCTAGATGGGAGTTCACTAAAAACATTAATGCTCCGACAAGTTGCCGATACTTGGTAGCATTTCATAAAAAAGTTCCAGCAGCACTATCGCTTAACTTCTTGAAGTCAAGCTCCATCGCGGTAGTTACAAGCTTGCAGTCTACCATACCGAATCTTTCCATTATCTTCACCTATATTTTCCTTGAGATAGGAAAATTTCCCTTGGCTTCTGCCAGACTTTAAGTCCTAGGAAATAGTGCATCAGTCCTAGGTCCTTCATTTCAAATTCAGAAGCCAACTCCCTCTTACATTTGTCAATGAGAGGGTTTGCACCTGTTAGAAAGAGGTCATCCACATACAAC
Organism: Pinus taeda; assembly: GCA_000404065.3. Lineage (NCBI taxonomy): Eukaryota > Viridiplantae > Streptophyta > Pinopsida > Pinales > Pinaceae > Pinus > Pinus taeda. The sequence continues at coordinate 9,340 of APFE031418416.1, read as the reverse complement.
ACCAGTATGAGAGGTTTTTCATCTTTACCTTAAAGAAGAGGTTAGGGTCAGCTTCACTCCTAGTGAATCCTAGCTTCATCAAGTAGCTATCGATCCTCTCATACCATGCTCGGGGTGCTTGCTTCAGCCCATAGAGAGCCTTCTTCAACCTACATACATAAGATTTTTATCATAAATCTCAAATCCTTCGGGTTGCTCCATGTAGACCTCTTCATTGATCAAACCATGCAAGAACATGGTTTTGACATCCATCTGATGTAGGTTCCATCCTTTTGAAGTCGCAAGGGCTATGATCAAGCGAATGATGGTATATCTGGAAACAGGTGCAAATATCTCATCATAGCCTATACCTTCCTTCTGGGAGAAGCCACGAGCGACAAAACGAGCCTTATATTTTTCTGTACTTCCATCTGCTGCATGCTTTATCTTGTAAAGCCATTTAGAAATGACAACTGTCTTTTCCTAGGGTTTGGGAAGTAGACTCATATTCTTCGGTCATAGCATCCTTCCATACTTGATGCTTGATGACATCTGAGAATGATGAAGGCTCATTTTGTATGATCATGCTCATGATGGTCAGGTATCCCTTATACCTGTTGGGTTTCTTACTTTCACGGAAGGTTCCTCGGGGTGCAATGTGTCCTTCAGCATCATTGAGTAGCCCCCTAAGCCAAGAGGGCCTCTTTCTAGAAGAGGAAGGCTTAGGTGGATCAATAGGATCCATGGGTTCTTCCACATCAAGCATTGTTTGATCATCCTTTTCTTTCGGTTCCCTGGTGTTGTCGTCTTGAGAACTCCTCAAAGTCGGAAGATTGTCCCCTTGCTGAGGGCCATATCTTTGTCAAAGGTGACATCATGACTAATCACGACTTCCCTTTGACCCGATACATAGATTCTGTAGCCCTTAGTATTTTCACCATAGCCCACGAAGATTCCTTTCTTTCCAGATGCACCCAATTTATTCATTTTCTCTTTCGGCACATGAAAATATACAAGGCTTCCAAAAATTCTAAAATGAGATACGTTAGGTTTCTTACTGGTGAACATTTCTTCAAGAATCTTGGAACCCAATGCTTGATGAGGGCATTGGTTTTGTACATATATGGCAGTGTTTGCAGCTTTGACCCATAGAAACTTCGGAAGTCTTTGATCATGAAGCATGGCACGAACAGCTTCCACAATCGTACGGTTCTTCCTTTCTGCCACACCATTCTGTTCAGGAGCATATGGTGTAGTAGTCTCCCTCTTGATGCCAACCTCTTTACAAAAGTCATGAAACTTGTTAGATTCATATTCAGTCCCATTATCAGTTCTTAAAATTTTGATCTTCTTTTGGGTTTGATTCTTGATCAAGGTTTCGAAGTGTCAAAACCAAGAGAACACTTCATCCTTCTTTTTCAAGAAGTATATCCAAGTCTTTTGAGAATAGTCATCTGTAATAATATGAATATCCTCCCAAGGAGTTCACCGCCATCATACCAAATATGTCTGAGTGAACCAACTGTAATATATCGGAGGTCTTGCTTTGGCTTGAGGGGAATGGTCCCCTTTTGAGCTTTCCTTCGGCACATTCAGGACATACACCTTCTTTCTCTACTTGGAATTTGGGCATCCCTGTCACCCTTTGTCTTATATCAGGTAGAGCTTTATAATGAAGGCGGGAAAACCTTCGATGCCAAAATTTAGACTGAAGAGATGTGTCACAAGACATGACACCTAGTGGACTTCCATCGACCTGATATAATGAATCAACCAGAAACCCAAGAGTAAATGCATCTTTAACATTGTTTTTCCATACACGTACCTTGCCATCGCTGAAGGTCACCTTGTAGCTTTTGTCTTCCATTGCCGAGATAGACACCAGGTTCTTTTTGAGGTCAGGTACATATAATACATCTTGAAATTTCTAGCCTTCTTGAATGGAGGCCACCAAGCGCTTATCGATAGAGTGTCGAATGATCTTCTTTGTTTTGACCTCACCGGTTTTCCATTTGTTCCTGGCAGCAGTGGGTGCATTTGATGGAGGCTCAACAATATTTCCTCTCACATGGTCCAACACTCCTTGATCTTCTAAGGTTAGATCGATAAACATCTTCCATCCATGATAGTTAGCTTTCTCACGGAGCTTGTCTTCGGTAGCGAAGAGTGTTGAGGACCCCATAGTTCCTTTAGGATATCCTTGCTAATCTTCTCTTCGGTGATTGCTCTTGCTCTTGCTCGGGCTTTGTCTTTACCTTAGCTCTGATACCATGTTAATTTATGGTAAGTTCTATGCTTATAGCAGTTTACTTATCTTTCTTATTATTATCCATAGATTAGTAATCACACGTACATAAAGTAAAGCATAGATAGAACATTAAACAATCGAAAAAAAACAAGCCAAGACAAGAGACACAAGATGTGGCAGCTAGCCAGGGACAAACCCCAATATGGGGAAACCCTTTGATCAAATCCTCCTTTATCTTCAATAATTCAGCAGAGAAAAATAGTACAAAGATCTGATTTATATCAGTAATAGCAAACCCCAGATCAGCTCTAAACTAGGGCAGTAAACCGTAGATCAAACTTGTCAAGTCTCCACTAGTGAGTTGTTCACCGTGCACCAATCCAAGACTTCGTCGTGCACCAGTCTAAGACTTCGTCGTGCGCCAGTCCAAGATTTCGCTACAGACCAGTGTAAGATTTCGTCGTGCACCAGTGCAAGATTTCGCCTCGCACCAGTGTAAGATTTCACCACACACCACTGCAAGATTTCGCCATGCAGCAATGCAAGATTTCGCCATGCACCAGTACAAGATTTCACTGCGCACCAGTGCAAGATTTCTCCGCACAACAGTGCAAGATTTTTCCGCGCACCAGTGCAAGATTTGGCCGCACACCAGTGAGAGAGAGAGATGTGATGATTAGTGTGTGTCAAAATGAGGAAAATACCTCCTGTATTTATATACAAATGTTGATGATGAATAGATGCGTCTGTTGGGTTTCTGAGCCTACATGAGTTGCTGGTCGGCTTGATAATTATTCCATAATCAAAATAAATTCATATCTCCATAAATACTTATCGGTATCGGATGATATTTAGATCAATCCTACACCTCTCGACGAGAGGAATATAGGAAAAATATTATCAGCCATGAATAAGGTGACCCACATGGAGTTTGGCCCTAGTTTCCAATTTTACAAGGATCTTCTTCATGGTTGCTTGAGGAGTCTCTTCTTCTTCTTTCATATCTTCTGTCACGGTTCTTTCTTTTATTGTCTTTTCTTATTTTGTTATTGTAGTTGCCTCTAGTGTTGTAATGTGGTCTTTTTCTCCTTTCAGGACAAACACAAGCATAATGACTTGTCTTATGGAAATTGAAGCATTCAATATGAGATAATGATTTTTCATTCCTTCCTTTTGTATTTTGAGAATGAGGCTTCCTTTATGGACCTCCTTTTGCCTTCTTCCTTTTGTCATGAGTGATATATGCAACAGACTCTCCTTCTTCATGCTTTTGAATCCTTCCTCTTACTATGATCCTCAATTCTTCATGAGTGATCTTGCCAACAATTTCATCAAATGTCAGAAGGACATTGTTATTTCTAATTGCAGTAATGAAGGTTTCCCAAATAGGAGGGAGACCTCTAAGAGTCACAACTACTAGCTCCCTTTCAGGCACATTTTCTCCAACTCTCTGCAATTTATCTCTAAGATGAGAGATCCTCATAATGTAGGATTGAACAACTTCTCCTTTGTTCATCTTAGTTTCCTTGAGTTTATCTTTCAATGTTCTCATTCAAGCTGTTGATTTATACATGTTGGCTATATTTTCATACATATCTTTAGAATTTCTCAAATTCCCAATATATGCAAGTAAATGATATTGTAAACCATCAATTATAATTTGTTTTACTTTGGACTCACCTTTCTTGTACCTGTTCTTGAGGGAAGCAAAGACTTGGGCATCCTTCCTTGGATGTATTCCAGCACATCATTGTTGTCAACTATGATCTCCAATCTGACTTTCCATGCAGCAAAGTTTGATTCATCACCCAAATTTTCATGCTCCTTGAAGGTAGAGGGCAACATATTGACCTTGACTAGGCAATCTGATTTCTGAAAGTGAGGGCTTCAATGCTTATATTATTTTGGGCTTGTCCTTCACCTTATCTCTGATCCCATGTTAAATTTATTTATTATTTTATGTTGTATCAGTTACTTTATCTCAATTTAATTTTTCATTAACAATGCATCCCATTATTAGCAGTATAATCAATCATAAACATAACTAAACAAAGAACAATACATTTAGTGACAAAGAAGACAACAATGCAACCATAAGAGATAGAAGATCGGTCCAAGGCTAAGAAAAAACAACACAAGGGAGAAACCCTTTCAAATCTTCTTCTTTAATAGATTGTCATAAAGAAATTTCAGTAGAGAGTACAATGAGCCTAATACATATGTTTGTAGCGGTAATAATAAATCAGATCTAAAGATCTATATAACAGAAGAGATAATCCCATATCTACCAGATCACTGAAGCCAATTGAATCCAACTGATAAAACCAAGGTCAAAACCCTGGATGCTCTCACCAAAATTGTATGCATGCATTTGAAACTCTCTAGGCACTCTCTCTGTCACTGTGTAAGGGCATTTGTAGCTGCTCAAATGCTCTCAGGGAGACTGTTAGGGTCCCACCCTAACCCCCTTATTTATGTAGTGGGATCGAGTCATAGGAAAGAGTCAATAAATCCCATATTAATAATTGTAAGTGGTTAACCCGCAATTAATGATGGGACCATAGTTAGTTGCAATTGGGCCATGGTATTAGATAGATGGTATTAATAAAACCCATGGTATTGATCCATGGTATTGCATGTATGAGTCATATATAAAGGATAGAGACTCCCTGCAAGGAGCATCGTGTCTTATTTTGTCATCGAGCTCTGCTCTATTGGAGGTTTCCCCCTCGAAGAGGCAAGTGAACATTGCTTTCTGAATAATAAAATACTTGCTCTTTTTACTCGCTATTCTATGTTCTGAGTATATTTCTTCGCATATTTGGTATTCTGGTATCGTCTTGTAGGTTAAAGAGCATAACAAGTGGTATCAGAGCCCTTTCCAGGGCCGGTGGGATCTCCATTTCTTAGCAATTTTTTTTTTTGGCTAGAGACGTGTTCCGGCGTCTTTAAACCATGAGATCTGTCGTTGCGCACATAAACCTACGGATTTGGGGAGGCATGCACGCAGGAAATACAAGAGGTGGTCATGCTTGTTGGACTCCCTTGTAACCCCTGTGAGTACCCCTTTAAGTAGTAGCGCATTAGACAGAACCGCATACGGACTGTCTTCCAAGTACCCTCTGGGTATATCAGAAGCCCCCTAGCTCCTTTGAAACCTCGCCATAGATAAACCGTCGACCGTCTTGCTGCTACAATACACCGAGAACAACACTCCGAGAGATTACTCGCCTGTACGATAGGGTAGTCAAGTTGTACGGCTAAGGGTACGGTTGATCCTCCTTAGTTAGAGCGCTGAAACATTGGGCCGAGTACTACTGTCAGACCCTTATGTATATTGCGATTTGTAGCTCCTGACACTCCTCGAGACCATAGTTCCCTTTTCTATCTTGGGATCACACATAATCTCTGCCAGATCAGATCTCGTGAGGGGGTTTGTAGCAGCAGCAGATGTCAGTCTCGTAGTTCCGAGTTAGCAGACCAGCCAGTCCGATCTACTAGATCCAGCAGATCCGTAGCAGCACTCTGTTCTGCTGATCAGAGCTATCCGATCCGCCATTCAGATCTCTCAGATCCACCAGATCTGAGTAGTTGTGTGGGGTTCCTATACCGGGGTGTGCTTTTCGCAGGACTTTTGGCAGCATTGACATTTTGAGGATTCGGCTACTACAGTATTCCTAAGGAAGGAGTAAAATTCCGTTAGGAGTTTTCAAAAAAAAAAAAAGTCTGTGACCCCCGGGGCACTTATTGGTGATCTAGCCCATCAGAATCAGGACGACGAGCTAAGCACGGTGATACCATTCAATTCTTAGTGAAAAAAATTCGGGCGGTCCCAAATTTCAAGAACATCAGGTCGGTGCATGGTAGCAACTAGAGCTTAAGCTATGGCCAATGAGAGGATGGAAAAACTTGAACAATCCTTGCAATCCCTCCAAATTCAACTTGACAGAATAACTAACATATTCCCTAAGGGCAAGGAGGAAGCCCACAAGGAAGCGTATATTGGCAATGGACAAAATGAGGGTGAGTCTAGTCACTCTCCTCACCTCTAGGGCACCCACCAACAATCCCGTCCGTGACCTCCCAAGTTGGATATGCATAAATTTGATGGTTCTCACCCGGCAACATGGATAGCACAAATGGAGCAGTATTTCCATCTAAATAACATCTTAGATAATGAGACTCAGCTTATGGTGGGGAGCATGTACTTGGACACTGAAAGGTGGCAATTATGGGAATGGCATCAATGTTGCAGTGGAAGTTTTGTGACTTGGAACACCTTCAAAAAAGCTCTTACAGATCACTTTGACCAGGAATCTTCTTTTTTGGGTCGTCTTACTAAGCTCTGACAGACGGGCACAGTGGATGAATATGTTACAGCCTTTGAAGCCTTGGCCTTCCGCATTAGGGGTCTCTCAGATGTGTTCTACATGGAATGTTTTATCAACAGTTTTAAAGAGGCCATAATATCCCACATCCTACTGCACCACGCTCCCACATGGATGGAGGCTTGCAAGGTAGCTCGTAACGTGGAACGTGCGTTAGCAGCCCAGTACATTCGCCCAAATTTCACCACCAAGGGTTGCCCCCCACAGGTTCACAGCACGACTCAAACACTTAAGGTTCAAAAGGTGTCACCTGCAGAAATGGCTGAAAGAAGAAAGCATGGATTATGTCACTACTGTGATGAAAAATACTCCCCAGGTCACAAATGCAAGGAGCCCAAATTTGTTTAAATTGATGCCACTGATTACAACTCATCGGAGGAAGATCCACCACTTGAAGAGGACAACCAAAAGGACAATGTCCCTAACGAACCAGTTATTTCACTGCATGCTTTGGCAGGGATTTCTTCACCTCAAACTCTCAAAATCAGAGGTTTTATTAAACATCACCTAGTAGTAGTCTTGATTGATAGTGGAAGTACACATAATTTCATCCATCAAAAAGTCGCAGAAGCAGTGCATTGTTTTGTACGAGCAGTTTCTAACTTCCAAGTCCAAATTACGGATGGGGGCACAATGAAATGTGAAGGCTGCTATGAAAATGTCAAACTTCAAATGGGGGATTATCAGATGAAGACCCACATGTTTTCAATACACATGGGAGGGTGCGACATTGTCCTCGGTGATGAATGGCTTTGCACTCTTGGGCCAATCACAATGGATTTCCAGGAGTTATATATGAGTTTTAAGTAGAACAACTCCACACATACCCTCCGTGGGCTCCAGGCGGGAGCTCCCTCTATCATCAGCTCGCATAGGATGGAAAAATTGCTAAAAAAGGGCCATCATGGAGTTATAGCTCAATTTAATGCCATCCAGGTAGTCGAAACCAAGTCTCTGCCCATTCATCCTAAGATGCAATAGATTTTAAATAACCATATGCCGGTCTTTGACAAGCCTCAGGAGCTTCCACCCTTAAGAGGGGAACATGATCATAGCATCACCTTGGTTCCTGGGGCCCAACCCCCAAATGTGCGTCCATACAGATATTTGTTCACACAAAATAATGAAATAGAAAAAATAATCAAGGAACTTTTGGAAGTAGGTGCCATTCATCCCAGCATTAGTCCTTATTCATCGCCGGTGGTCATGGTACTCAAGAAAGATGGGGAATGACAAATGTGTCCAGACTTCAAGGCCCTCAATAAGTTGAAAGTTAAAGATAAATTTCCCATCCCGGTGGTTGATGATTTGCTGGATGAACTCAATGGGGCTTAATTCTTCACTAAGTTGGATCTTCGCTCAGGCTACCACCAAATTCGCATGAAGGAAGTTGACATTCCAAAGACTGCTTTCCGAACTCATGAAGGTCATTATGAGTTCCTGGTCATGCCATTCGGTCTTTGTAATGCCCCATCTATTTTTCAGAGCCTTATGAACCATCTTCTCAAACCATATCTCAGGAAATTCGTCCTTGTCTTCTTCGATGACATCCTCATCTATAGTTGCACTTGGGCCACACATCTTCAGCATGTAGATCTACTCTTGCAACTGCTCCACAAGCATAAATTATTTGTTAAGATGTCCAAGTGTTCGTTTGGCATGGCATAGGTTGAGTATTTGGGCCACATTGTGGGGCGTGAGGTGTCAAGGTGGACCCCAAAAATATCCAGGCAATGCAGGATTGGCCTCACCCTAAGACCTTGAAGAGCCTGCGAGGATTTTTGGGTCTCACAGGCTATTATCGCAAATTTGTCCGCAATTATGGTCGTATAGCGAAGCCCCTCACTCAACTCCTGAAGAAAAATTCATTCTTCTGGAATGAGGACGCACAGCAGGCATTTACAGCTCTAAAAATGCCATGTGTTCCACTCCAGCCTTAGCACTACCTGATTTCACCAAATCTTTTTTCATTGAATGTGATGCTTCGAGTACAGGTATTGGGGCGGTCTTAATGCAGGAAGGTCGACCTTTGGCCTTCATAAGCCAACAACTAAGTGGGAAGAATCTGGGCCAATCTACCTATGAGAAGGAAATGATGGCCATCTTACATGCAGTCGACACCTGGCGACCTTATTTATTGGGGCGACATTTCCAAATCCGCACAGATCATCACAGTCTTAAATATTTTTTTGAGCAACGCCTATCCTCCCCACAACAAAATAAATGGCTAGCCAAAATGCTGGGATATGATTATGAGATCATTTACAAGAAAGGGAAAGACAATAGTGTAGCAAATGCATTATCTTGCCAATTTGAGGAGGAAAGTACCCTGCTAGCTATTTCCCTCCCCATTCCATAATGGATTGAAGAAGCTTGCAGAGAATGGTTTTCACACCCAGGGCTCTCCCAACTCATTTCTCAATTGCAGGCAGATCCAAATTCCACCAAGGGCTACTCGTGGCAGGATGATATTCTTCGTTACAAGGACAAAGTCGTAATATCACCAGCATCCACCTTCAAAAGTTGCATTTTGGCAGAGATGCACTCATCTCCCATTGCAGGACATTCAGGCTTTCAGAAGACGTATGCTCGCACCAGAAGATCATTTTTATGGACAGGCATGAAAAAGGACATCCTTACCTTCGTAACCGAATGCGATGTCTGTCAACGCCACAAAGGGGAAACCGTCAACCCACCAGGCACATTACAACCATTGTCCATTCCG
>APFE031418411.1:0-14538 GCA_000404065.3 Pinus taeda | reverse complement strand
TCTACAACATCATAATATTTGGAATCCTCAAGAAGCTAGATCGTCATGGTTTTATGCAGAAATGATCATCAATTATACTATTGTTCTGAATGATAATTGACTATACAATTTTTTCTTTTAAGATGGGGAGAAGCAGGAATTCTGCATAGTTAAACTGAGAAATTGTGGGAGAGCACCTTCTCAAGCTACTCAGGAACATAGCTCCCAACTTATAGTTTCCTTTTTTTTCCCTTTTCCATTTGTGTCATCATATTTTCGTTTGCAATGGAATTTACATCTGCTTCCTCTTTCAATTCCATCGTTGCATGTGCCACCCCCAACAGCTACTACGATGTGTTTGTAAACCATCGAGGACTAGATGTTAAGAAGACCTTAGCCAACCATCTCTACCATTTCCTTCTTGTACATGGATTGAGAATTTTCCTAGACTTTGAGGAATTGCAGGAGGGAAACAACTTAACTTCTCAAATAGAAGGTGTCATTCGAACAGCCTTTGTACATATTGCAATATTTTCTCCCAATTATGTGGAATCAAATTGGTGTATGAAAGAGCTACCACTGATGGTGGAGTCAAGGTCAACCATTATTCCTGTTTTCTACGGTGTGAAGCCTTCAGATCTTAGATCGTAGGTGGATGAAGGGTGAAAATAGAGTGTATGCTCAAGCCCTACACACACTAGAAGAGAAGAAAACATTGGAACTAGAGGCATATAATGGGTGAGTGAGGACCTCAAACTCTTCATGATATTCTTAGTTTTTAATTTCATGTTGGATAGATTAGATATATGACACTTTTGTAGGGTTTTCTTACTTGTTATGATATATTATTTAGGAATGCGGGATAGCTGGTTCATCAGGGCGTGCAACGAGTGTTGGAAAAGGTTAGAAAAACACCACTAAATGTGGCTAGATACCCAACTGGTCTAAATGAAAAAATAAAAGATTTTGAAAATACAGTGCTAGTGTAGCAGCAAAGCAGCGATGCTAGAGTTGTGGGAATTGTGGGTCCGGTGGAGTTGGAAAGATGACCCTTGCAAAAGAATTTGTCAACCGGAACAGATCATATTACAATCGATCTTGCTTCTTGTCTGATGTCAAAGAAAGTACTGCTAGGAATTCTTTAAATTCCTTGCAGAGTATACTTATTAATGATTTTACCCAATTGAACATGCAAATATACAACACTGATGAAGGTAAAGAGAAGTTCGGAAGGCATCTCTCATCTGTTCACGCTCTCATAATTTTGGACAATGTGGACCATGTTCAATAGCTGGATACATTATTGTTGCCAATGAGGGTTGTCCTTGATTCTAGAAGCTTAGTTTTAGTTACATCTTGCAATAAGAATGTTCTCACAAGGTCAAGAATAATAGAGTTGTCTATATACAAACTTGCATGCCTTAATCGACTACACTCCCAAGAGCTCTTCTGCTTGCATGCCTTCCTCCGGCCTCGTCCTCTTATAGGATTTGAACAAGTAGTTAGTATGTTTTTGGATACCTGTGATGGATTACCATTATCTCTAAAAGTGCATGGATTTGAACAAGTAGTTAGTATGTTTTTGGATACCTGTTATGGATTACCATTATCTCTAAAAGTGCTTGGGGCGCTTCTTCATGGAAAACATGATTTGGAGTATTAGATTGCGCAATTGCACAAAATCTCCAAAATACACCCCACAGATGTCTAGAGCACTCTTAAAATTAGCTATGACAATCTTGTACTTGTATAATTTTGAAGCTTTTTTGTAATCAATTTCAAACTAGTGTTTATGTGTTCTCAAATTTTAGTCTGTCAAAATTTGACTTTATGAAGTTTTCCAGGATAACAATTTATTGTTTCTAATAGTTTTAGAAGACAATTTAGGTGCGCAGTATTAACATGGTTCAAGGAACATCAAGCCAAACTAGGTGGTACAATTATTTGAATTTGTTAGCCAGAATAATTCATCACCAATCATGTGAAATTTTGTGGAGCTACTTAGTGTTGAAGGTGATTGTTTGAGAACCATATTCAACAGTCTACAGCCACTGCATCTCACATGGCTCTGCTGGGATAAGTGTCCCTACTCTTGCCTGCCTCCCTGGATTCCATTGGAAAGTTTAAGGTTTTACAAGTGGAGGGAAGCAGAATGAAAACGTTGTGGAGAAAATACAAATTTCAGGTATGCAATACTTTTTGTTTGTTTGTCCCATAGAGATTTATATAATACTAATCTCATAATTTACATAACAGTTTATAGCATGCTATTGCTAATTGAACTTTCCTTATCAATAGGTATATAGTAAATCCTTAACAAGTTACAAAAGGTTGACATTCATTTTCCCTTTCCCTTTGTGCTCTGTCTCCATGCTCTTACAGTTGGGAGTGAAGTAATTTTGGAAAAAGAACACTCCTTTGTATTTCTTTTAAACTAACGTAGATTTATTTCAATTCTAAATCCTTTGTGAACAGATGTTTGTATTTTTTTAACCTTCTTGATCTATCTTCACTTTGCATCTTTTAAACAACATATGTTTGCACCTTGCTTTTATACTCCTCTGCACTATATGCAAATATACCACAATTATCAAAACGGGCATCTAAGTGTAAATGTGAACATTGTAGGTACCTATGCAGTTGAGGGAGTTAAATATAAATGCTTACCTTTTAAAGTTTCAAAAGTCCATAGGGAAACTGAAGCACTTGGAAAAGATTGTCCTAAAATTCCAAAACATGTCCTAGAAATTTTATCAGATGAATTCTGTCAGCTACAGTCCTTGAAATACTTGGAGATAAATAAATGTTCAAAAATGAAATCGTTGTGAGATTTCTTTGGGAACTTAGGTAACCTCCAACATATTGACTTGTACAGGTGCTCCAATTTGCATATGCTTCCAGATTCCTTCTCCAATTTAAAAAAACTTAAATATCTCTCTTTGAAATCATGCAAACGGTTGACCATCTCCAATGGAACTCTGGGAAATATCAGCAAACTTGAGTTCTTAGATATCTCAGATTGTAAGGAAATTGAAGTGTTGCCTCCCCAATATCAATTGTCCCTCAAAAAAATGTATTTGTTAGGTACAAACATAAAAGAATTGCCAAGTGCCATTGGAAATCTATTCAATTTGGGCGTTCCGAAATTAGGAACCCCTTCGTTGGAAATGCTGCCACCTTCCATCGGCTACCTAAGGAGTTTAGAGAATTTCTGTCTACAAAATTGCCAGAAATTCATATGTTTTCCTGATTCCATTAGGTTGTTGACTCAATTGAGAGAGTTGAAAATAATGGAGTGAAATGTACAACACTTACCACCATTATCATGGAAATGAACAATATTGAACAATTAGAAGTAATGAAATGTCCATTAAAGGAACTTTCATTCAAGAAAGTTTAAGGGGAAATTGAAACATTAACAGGTTTGAGAGGGAAAAGAGTGTTGCATAAAACATACACTTCCATTGAAAAATGTATGTTTTCCCTCAGACATCTTGAACTATTCTAGACAAGGATATCGAAGGTTTCCTTTCATGAAGGTATTTTCCCCAACCTTCAACGTCTTAGCCTAATCTTTTGTCATGATTTTCTGGATGTTGGAACATTGCCAATAGCACTAATAAAGTTAGAGTTGATCAATTGCACTGCATTGAGGAAAATAGGAGCGCTTTGTGGTCTTTCAGAACTTAAAGATCTGAATATCAGCGCGTGTTATCAAGTAGAGGCGTTCCCAGGTCTTGAAACATTGATATCTTTGGAGGAGTTGAGGGCATCTCAATGTTTGAAGGTTAAGAGCATAGAAGGGTTGGTGAAGTTGAAAAAACTTCAACTTTTAAAGGTGGCTTACTGTGATGAGTTAGAAGAATTTCTAGGTATTGAACATCTTTGAGGAAGCTTAACGCCAAATTTTGTTTGAAACTACAGTGGGGCAGGGGAACAATGGAGCAATTGCGTGAACAAGTGAAAGAAGACCTCAACATATGAACAACACTTTTTGTAATCATAGCGCTTCATACTTAAAGTCCCAGCCACAATACTTCCTGCATGTACATTGCAAACAAAGTTCTCTCAACCGGTATACATCCGTCTTAACTCCAGATACATTAAACTTACAGGGATCTTCCCCCACCTCCACCATAGAGTACTCCACTTCTTTCTATAGAGTAAGAACCCAAAAAAATTTATGACATGATATTTTTTCATAGATATATTGAATGCTGTAAATTTGTTTTATAAACAACTTTAACAAGGAAATAGTGTCAGCGGTTAGTTACAATATCTCAAATAGAAGTGGATGATATCTAAATATTTCATTTTATGGTGCACATCTTATCATCAAAATTGCTATATGCAATTCATTCCTTTTTTTCTTGCTTATACTACCAACTTCTGAAATTTACATTACCATAATGGCATCATAAAAATTTTAAGCCTTCCTTTAGAGTCCCATATTTTCATAAATGACACAGTTGCTACAAGCCCTGCTAATATCCTACTTTCTATACATTTTTCTTAATATAAAGGATAAGTAGTATTATTTTCTTGATCTCTTTTCATTTGATACTGCAACTTGTTGGATGAATCTATGTCCCACATGAATAACGAGGAAGGGTTTGGTATAACTTCGTTTTCCAATTGATTCACGCATGAATAACCTTTAACAACTATTATTGGTCATATTTGAGGGGATTTCTCATAGGATGGAGTTGGATTCTCTGCAAGACTGCATGTCTTTTGTACCTCTTCTAAAGCACTCCTTTAACATTTTTTGTTTCTGAATGAGATAAAATATGATGCTATCAGTCTCTGTTCCCTTACGGGCTTGTGAAGATTGGCCAATCCCGTAGTTCCAAGGTTGGAACTAATATAAAAATTTGCATTGTGCAACATACTAAGAATAAGATCAGATTTATTTGAAATAATAGCCATAGTAATTTGTTGATTCTTTAACCGTATAATCTCCTAATAAATCAACTCAAATCGACCCTATCGAACTTTCATCTTTACATACCTAAAGACACTTAATAGATGAATTTAGTATCTATTGTTGGGTTCTAAACTAACTGGGATGGGGTTATATGTAGTGCCCATCAGAATCCCGTAGCATAGCAATAAGCAGAGGTTGCTTACCTGTTCGGGGGGGGGGGAGATCAAGAAAGGCGGGCCAACTCAAGAAAGGCTTGAGGGCTGGGATTAAAGGTTGCTAGAACCCACCGACTTGCTTGATGGCGGGGATTTGAACTTGGGCATCACCACTATACACATCGATGAAATACCAAGCACAACATCATAGACTGAGCTCGTAGACGGCGTCTTTCCGTTCTTCTTCGGATGATGAGGATTTCAGCAGATTCACCATCAATCTAGTTGGCTCTGGTTGTTTCTTGGTGGCATTGAAAAGAGTCTTGACATCTGCAACGACATCAGGCATCAGGATGAGCCATTACTTATGGTTTGGAACTGTATACAACCTGCAAGGAATTGGTAACCATTTTTCCCTAATCGAACGGTTAAGTCTTTTCCAATCGTCTAACAGATAATCTCATGGTGCAAAATAATGACAAGTGGGCAACAGAGGAGTTGATTTCAAAAGGGAATACTTTATTGCGTAATTATGAGCATGCGTGCCATTATCGAAAAATAAAAATCATTTTAAAAATGCATTAAATCCAAAATAACAATTTGTTCGAATGCACATTTGTCCATTGTTAACACTATAATTGAAAGTCTGGGACGCAGCTACAGCTGTCCAAATTACAAACAAAATTCAGAACAGAGAGTTTTGCTACAGCTTCCCAAATTACAAACAAATATCAAAATAGAGAGTGGGATGTCGGACTCTGTTTGTTCATCTATATTTATAGAGATTTCAGGGCGGTTCCATAGATTTAAAAAATAATTTTTACCTTTTTAGATTGTGGCAGTGGCTGTCCCTTCAGGTTGATGAATTGCCCTTCAAATCCAGAAGGATTTAGGCTGCTGAGGTTCAGGCGGTGCTGAGGGGGTGAAAAAAATATTGAAAAAGATAAATATAATAGCCAAGACAAAAGATACAACTTTCCACTTCCATACAATCTTGTCTCTCTGCTTAACTGCATCCACTTGTAATCTTAAAGCTTCTTCAGTTTGGAGAAATATCTCATCTCTTTGCTTCATTAATTCATAGTTTCTATTGAGTTCCTTATTTAATTTCACCTTCAAATCCTTTAGTGACATCTCTGAATCAGCTTGAGCTATTTCGGCAGCCTCCCTTGCCCGTCTTTCAGATTTAAGCTCTAAATTAACCTCCTTAAGGCTTGTCTCTACTTTTTCCCTCTGACGATCTTTGTCAGCCATTTGTCTTGCAAAGTTATGGCTTTTATTGAGTTCCTTATTTAATTTCACCTTCAAATCCTTTAGTGACATCGCTGAATCAGCTTGTGCTATTTTGGCTGAATACGCCCTTTCCATTTCACCTGCAGTTATCTGTTTCCTTTCAGATTCAGGTTTCATAAAGTTTTCTGAGCTGCAAAACGAAAGTTTCAGAGTATAAGGAAACGATGCAACAATACAAGATTTTAAAGGAAAATATCAAACACAGGAAGCATGTTGTAAGGATTCTTTTACCCGAGGACAAACTTATAGGTTCGACATTCTCCCAGTGGGAAAGTGCGACCAGCACTTCTCCCAGATCCTTTTCTATTAGTGTAGCCCGGATATTCAGATACTGTAAAGGGAACTGATTCTTTCAAAAGCAATCCACATTCTTCTGCTTGTTTCACCAACTCCCATTTTTTATATGGCTCACTTTCTTTGTGAGAAACATGAATTTCTCCATTTATGCTAAGAATAGTCCTTGCATTCCTGAAAAACATCTTCAACAGGTAACGGTGCTTTCTGCCAAGTATAGCAGAACAGATTTCAGCTACTATAGTGTATAACATTTCTGATTTCGATTGTGAGAGATGCTCCAATTCACACAGTTTAAAAAAAGTACCTTTGATTAGAAAAACAGAAAAGAAAGTGTTATTTCGGTATGATAAATTTTGACAGGACAGGAAAATATAAGGGCCAATAAACTTACTTGATAACTGTCTCAGCAGATTCCCGTCCATAGAAACCTGCGTGGGGAAAATTGTAGACAATTCTATGGAACCTCATTTTTCTTATGATTTGGTGCTTCTCCATCGTTGTTGCATCAACACCAAAAAGTACATTGGCTCCCAGCTTCTCCAAATTTGAGAGCGTTTCATGGGCTGATTTATACAACTGTAGTACCTTATCTGTATCAAGGGCATAAATATAAAGACAGAATCAGAATACAAGGAAAGCAATAGCAAATACACAGGACAATAACAACCAAAGCCAAACAGAAATTTGTGGGAGAAACTGTTTGAGACCTTTACTGTCAAGAGAGGTGGTAACCATGTTTTCTGCAGATCCAAATGCATTGGCCAAAACTAACGAAAATGAAAAGTCCCCTTCCCCAACTAATAAAATCTGATGGAAGTTTGAATAATGTTTGATACTCCTCTCCAAACGGAGACCTCGCAATAAATGGCTGGACGTTTTGATATCTGGATTATGCACTGCTGACTCCATATTTGAATACAAGATTAGAGAATCCACCAAAAATAATGGACATTAAGTCCCTGCCATCACAAGTAAATTATAGGATAACGTCAAGAATAGATAATTATAAGCCATTAAAGCATTAGAGCTCTCAACTTGGTATCATTCCTACTTTTGAAGACTCAATTCAGGTTCCATCAAAACACAATAGACAGTCCTGACGAATAAGTGCTTAACCTTGGATCCTCTGTATTATAATATTACTCCAGTACATCACATGTGCTAAAATTATATGTTTTTAATTGGCAAAATGCAATCGTACAACCAAAGTCTAAATTATTGTTCTTAAATAGTAAAATGCAGTCATATGACCAAATTCCTTAGCATTTCTCACTCAATTTACTATAATTCTGGCCATCCATGAAAAGTTTGAAATCCACTATGCTCAAACACGGAACAAAGCAATAAAACCTTAGAGAAGCCCAGTTTCAAACTTAATATGCAACCTTTCTGAAACTGTAACAATGAATAAACATATTTCAATATGCAAACCATTATAGAACTTTAACCGTGAAGAAACCTAATTGTTGAACACTATGTCAAACAAAGGATATGAAGATTTATGGATTTATGCCCCTTGCTTTAGCTCTGCTGTTCCACAGTAAGTCAGAGTTCATCAGTAATATTTGTTCCAGTTCACAAAACATATTTTATCAAACATTTTTCGAACCATCTAATATGATTCATCATCAAAACAAAATAACTCAATTATGTTTTATTAAATATAAAAAACAACAATTACTCCATTTAATAAATAGTCAATACTATCATAATTTAATAAATAGTCAATACTATCATAATTGATTTTCTCCTTTGGCATTGATGGTCTCCTTTCAATAAATACATTTTTTATTAAAGCCATCTCAAACAAAGGAAATAATCATTACTATCGTTTTACACTTCTCCCTTCAAATAGATCTTGCCCTTGTTGGTTTTAACACAACTGTTTTTTTTTTACTAATTAATAGACAAAGTTATTCTGTTCAAAACTATGGCAAACAAAAGATCCAAACAATGATGTTTTCCTCTGTTCTGACCCTTCTCTTCCATTACAGTCGAGAAATAAAATTATCATTAATGTTATTTGTTTATCTACGAACTTTGTTATCAGTCTATCCGGTAAATAAACCAAATAATTCTTATTTGTTAAAATTTTCAAGTTTAAGTGATTAAGATTTATAGCATTTTATTTGAAAAATAATTACAGAATTTAATTAATGCAGAAATAAATTCCAAACTATAATGTTAATCACACAATAGTTAATAAATTTCAAAGCATAACGTTAATTACAAAATAGTTGGAATTAGATAATAAAAACATAAAATCAATTTGGCACATGCACAATTAATTACTCCTTTATAATTGGTTTTTCCTACAATTTGTTAGAAAAAAATTGCATTGCACAGTTAATGAAATCAACTCTAAATTGAGTGGAATAACCTGCTAAGTGAGAATGGCTTGATGTATAGATATACGACCTAGACAACTGACGATTGTCCATATGGATTGTACATGTGCTTGTATAGTCTGTCCTTATTGATACACATATCTAGGTCCATACAATTGTATGACCATATGAAACTATTCCATATGGCTACACAAAATTGTATGGCATCTGTATGGAATTACATGCCCTGAAAACACCTCTTTCCTAATTACATGTTCTCTCACTCACTTGCTCAACCTTTTTATTTGCTCAATTGCTAGTGCTTAGTTATGTGTCAAAATCTCTATTTTAATTTGTCTTCATAATTTTAGCTAAAATCAAAATCCTAATATATTTTTAAGTTTATTCCTAATTTTAGTCAGGCATGAATGAGATACACTTTTTTAGATTTAAAAGCTAAAATATAAAACTTTCACTTTTTTACTAAGTTAACTACAAAATATAATTACTTTTCACAAATAGCTTGATCTACTTCTTGCATGTTCACCCTTAAACTTATGTGGAAGTTTCTATCTGATATATAATTCTCAACATTCCTTAGTGAGGAAAGAACTGTACACCAATCCAAGTTTGTCTCCGAATGCCTCAAACTTACCACTTGCCAAGCACTCATTTAGAATATCAACTCCCTATTTATAAATGGAAATATACTACAACCTCATTACTCGCATTTGAATGTTGTTTTATATGAAGTGATATATGATCTTTATATGCTTGGACTTGTCATAAAATACTAGATTTTCATAAAAAAAAAATTATACAACTTTGATTGTCACAATACATGACTATAGGTTTGAATTTTTAACCAAACAAACCTGCAAGTAACTTGTGAAGCCAAATGACCTCACAAATCGTAGTGCTAGATGACATGTATTATGGCTTTGCTTCCTACTGAACCATTCTATATTGCTAGTCACAAGCTAATGTAGCATCCTAAAATTCTCTTCTTGTTATTACATTTCTTATCCACTATGAGTTTCAATACACTTGCAACTTCACTTTTCTAAGGTATTTCATACCAGACTCCATTCTGCCACTCAAATACTTGGGCACATGTTTAGCAACTACCCAATGCTTTTGCTTTGGCTCCAATATGAACCAACTTAGGATGTTCACTATAAAATATATATCTAGCCTAGTGTTGACTATTAAATTTTCAAATACCTACCAGATTTATTTTCTCATCAAATTTTTTATTCCCAACAATTTATTTATTTAACAAAATAAATTCCGAATTACCAAAAAAAATAGAAGATTTGGTATTTTAACATCTAGACATATATGCAACAAAAATAAAATAGAGATAGCATTCACATATTGAAACAAATAAATAATTCACATGTTGGGGAAAGTTTTGATTTGGTGGAATTGAAAACATTTTGAAGCAGTAATGATAGGGGGCACAGAAGGGTGGGAGTAGGAACAATGCACTAGAGCA
The DNA here is from genome assembly GCA_000404065.3 of Pinus taeda. Lineage (NCBI taxonomy): Eukaryota > Viridiplantae > Streptophyta > Pinopsida > Pinales > Pinaceae > Pinus > Pinus taeda. Next base: position 4,062 of record APFE031418411.1, on the reverse strand, counting down.
TTGTGTAGTTCTGTCAGAATGTGAAAAACAGGCACAAAGTGGAGAACCACGCAGAAGGCACAATGCATGAAGTGGCTAGGCAGGAATGGTTAAGTTTGAAAGTATTAATCCCTGTGTTTTTTATTCGGTCTAGTTTAGCGGTTGTAGCTTATATGCCCATGGTAATGACATGCCTAGATTTCTCCCATGGTATTTTCATCTATGTAATTGGGTATAAATCAACCAGAGATGACGGGATTGGGGATGGCAAGTTAGTTGGTTGGCTATTTGGTTGATAATGTAACTATGTAACCCTGAATACTGTGGTGACGTTGTATGTATTCCGTCTCACACTCTTTCTTGGTAATAATGATAATGGTTGGAATTCTCCATATTTGTTTTCATGTGTTTGTACATGGACGATTTTATTATGTTAGGTGTTTATTTGCAATGTTAATATTTAATTGGATGAATTTCCTTGTTGAGAGTAATCAATGTACTTCTTTTCTTGAAAATTCTTGTTATTGATAATGACACACATTTTTATAAGTATATGTAAACGGAGTTAGTATTTAACTCGGTCTTAGGCATGGAAAATTTTAGGGGCCAATTTTCGCTATTAGGCCGTATTAAGGGGTTTTAAATTTTTAGTGGGCGAATATTTTGTATCATTTTGTATCATAGTACATTTTTACAAATCACCTCAAATAGGCCACCTTATTTTAAGGGAGACGGTAAAAAAGGTAAATTTAGCCCTTCAAATTAGGATTTACAACCTTCCATTTGCCCTAATTTTCAAGAATAGGTTTTATTTTAGTGAATCCTATGAGCCAAATACCATATTTATAAAAGAGGTAGGGTAAATTAATAAAAATATAAATAAATGAGAGGTATGGTAAATAAATAAAACATTTTTTATATTTACTCCATAAGTCACCTTATATACATGCAAGGGTGTAAACAAATAAAAATATAGATAAAATGGAGGTATGGTAAATAAATAAAACCTCTTTTTATATTTACTCAAAATGTATAGTAAATAAATAAAAATATAAATAAACTAGATGTATGGTAAATAAATAAAACCTCTTTTTATATTTAGTGCATAACCCTCTTTCTATTTATGAAAGCTCAAAAAAGAGGTTTTATTTAAGTGAATCCTATGGGCCAAATACCATATTTGTAAAAGAGGTATGGTAAATTAATAAAATATAAATAAAGGAGAAGTATGGTAAACAAATAAAACATTTATTTATATTTACTCCATAAGTCACCTTATATTTAGGAACACTCAAAAAATGCATTATATTTAGGTGAAACCTATGGGTAAATTACTATGGGCCAAATACCATGGGCTAGATTATTATTAATACCATGCAAAAAAACATTATCAACCCTAGTATTAGTATTAATAAAAATAAAAATGGCACATGGTATTGACCCATGGTATTCACATGAAATGTAGCCTATTTAAATGGGGGAATTAAACTAGCATAGATCCATCTTTACTTTGGATCTACTAAGCCCTGAGAGGGATCAAATAATGGCGGAATTACTCTGGATCTACTAAGCCCCGAGAGGGATCAAATAATGGGGGAATTAAACCATCATAAATCCATTTTTACTATGGATCTACTAAGCCCCAAGAGGGACCAAATATCGTGATATGCAAACTAGCATAGAGTGAAAAAATATTTTATCCCTCTCGGGGCTTCGTGGATCAAGAGTAAAAATGGATGTTGTAATTTAATGTATGTTAAACATTTTAACTTCTTTAAAATAAAAAATAAAATAAAAATCAATTATTATTTTTATTATTTTTTATAAATTATTAATAGTAATTTTTAAGCTCAAGGTTTATGATAGCCCATGTTATTGACTCATGGTAATACCATGGTATTCATGTGAGCGTAGACTATTTAAAGGGGAAATTCTATCATCTTAGATCCATCTTAATTCTGGGTCTACCAAATGCTGAGAGGGATAAATAGATTTCATCCCCCTAAGAGTGGTATATGTGGAGTTAAGATGGATATAGGTTGGTTTTTATGATAATGAAGATATTAAATAGACTTAGGAAATTATATTGTAAAACCAAATGCTAATATAGATAAATAGATTTCATCCCCCTAAGAGTGGTAGATGTGGAGTGAAGATGGATATAGGTTGGTTTTTATGATAATGAAGATATTAAATAGACTTAGAAAATTATATTGTAAAAACATCTTAAGGTGAATGGTTAAAGCTACGTTTAATCACTTCACAAAATTTAGTAAAAAATACCAATATCTCCAGTAATATTGGTTTTTAACTTTTTCTGATTTAACAAAAAAAATTCAAAACAATGAAACCTTATCACTCTTTCTGCATCACCCTCGCAGAAGATTTCTCACCTTTTCTCAAACATTCTCAATATGATATCTTCATGAAAAAGTTTAGGTACTAATGTTGGATTAGTTGTTTGAAAAATAAGTTGGTTTGTACAACCTTTTATCTTATGTGTTATTCTTAGTTTGTCGTAATGATCTATAGAGGTTGGGGCCACTGCACCATATTTTCCTAAAAGGTGGATATTGTTCACCAAAAAGGAAATTAATCTACATGTTACAGTGTTGTTAAAAAATGCGAGACCTATGAGGGTAGTGAATTATGCTAATAAGCAATTTAGATTGGGAGATACATAATTAAATTTTATTATTTAATTGAAGATTGCCAATTAAAATAATAATAAATCTACATTATATTCATATATTGATTGGAAGGATTCTAAACAATGGTTCAACTTCTTTCAATTAGGATCCCCTTCAGCCTTTAGGATATCCTAATACTTTCTTATATATATAGTTGGGCTTGTATTGTTGGCATGTGTTGGGTAACAAAATGATGTGTTTTTTTATCCGCAGTTGGAGTCTATGGAATAAGAAAGAAATTTGATAACTTGAAAAAAGTGGTAGCTTGACAAAAGTTGTAGAGATTAGATTAATCTCTCCTACCTTGACAGAACTCGATGTCAATATCAACACCTACAATAACTTTGTTGTGGAATATTATCAAAACTAATAGAAGGATATGAAAGAGAGTATTGTAAGAACCTTGACAAACATGGCCACTGAAACTTGGAACATTGTTTGTAGGAAGAGAAAAGTATGTTTCTTTTTTCCAAATATGTATGTTAGTATATTACAATTTAATGAATATATTTTCTTATTATCATATATGGTTTCATACTTTAACAAAACATTCGCCAAGACTTCACAATGTTTTATTATTCAGTAAAAGATTTGCCAAGGTCTTACAAGATTTTATAATTTAGTGAAGATTCTCCATCACTGTACAAGATAATATAATCTGGTGAGAGATTCGCCAAAACAATTAGATATACATATTATATTATTGATAAAATCACCTCCCATTTTTCCTATGTATCATGGGGATTAGCCCATTTATTATACATATAAATTTAGGGTGGTTCTTAAAATTTTCCCTGGTCTTAGGCAAGGTAGAATGATAGCCCAAATTGGATTCCCATTCCCCTCACTGCTACAAAAGCCTAGTCCTTGCAGACCTCATCAGTGCCTCTAGTTAGACTTAGTCTATCTTACAGGTGTTGCCGAAAAGGGTTGGTATCCAGTGGGGTCCTTGTTGGTCGCGTCTCGTACATGAACCTGGGTCAGAAATAAAAATCCCCAACAAATGGTTCCATTATTTGGATTGAGGCTTATGGTTGAAGGGGATGTGGCTTCCTATAAAGGAAGAAATTGGGCAGTGGTTTGAAGAAAAGCTATAAAAAGTTGCTATCAGCGAGATCAGGAATCAACCAATCAATATTGACAAATGGCTGCAGTGGTACACGTTCATCGACGATCTCTATAAAATTTCTTTACCAAGTTCCTAGGTTACTAGTGAAGTGAATCCAGAAACTTAATGACCATAATAGAAATTGGCGTCCAATTGAACCTGTTAGGGTCCCACCCTAACCCCCTTATTTATGTAATGGGATCACGTCATAGTCAAGAGTCAATAAAGCCCATATTAATAATTGTAAGTGGTTAATCCGCAATTAATAACGGAACCACAGTTAGT
>APFE031418403.1:95655-116523 GCA_000404065.3 Pinus taeda | reverse complement strand
ATAGAATGGTGTGTATCTAGAGAGGGATAGCTCTTGTTTGGTTTGTTTGTCATTAGAGAGTCTCAGACTCCTAGGAAGGTTGGATTTGTCCGCAAATATAACTCATTCCGTGTGACAAGAGCATACTGAGCAGGGTGACCCTTTCAAATTGGGAGGAAATGTAGGCGGCTCTTCGCCAAGAAGAGATCAGGTGGGTGACCTAGACGAGAAGCAGGAGCAAGGGGATCAGAATCAAGGAGGAGGAGGTGGACGCTGCCCTAACGTCTGAGGGTAAGCAAGAAAAGTGGAAGAAGAAGGACCTCTCTAAGGTCAAATGCTTCCACTATCGGGAGTTGGGTCATTATGCGAACCACTGTCCGAGGAAGAAGAGCAAGGGAGAGGCTTCCAAGGCCAAGGCAGCGCCAGCAAGGGCAGAGAAGGAAGTGGAGACAGCGATGATTGTGCCATGAGTACACACACACCACTTGAGCGAAAGTCGGGAGACATCAAGCTATAGTCAAGAGGACTACAAAAGATCCCAACCTTGAGGATTATACCTAGCTACAAGAGCCCCGAAGAGGAGTAGTAAGACTGGCATATGTCGATAGAGACGTATGTGGATGGAACGAGAGACAGAGCTACAGTGCAGGATTCCCAGGACAGCGCGAGGCTAGCAAGCTGCAATAGTGCGAGAGGCACGAGAGTGTTGCACCAGTGCAAGATAGCACAGAGAGGTGTGCAACGGTGATAGATGCAGGGAGTTGTTGCAACAGCGTAGAGGTTAGAGAGGGAGCACTTGTCAACGACAGAGGGAGCTTTAGCATCGGGAGTGTCTCTAGTCTGACAGAGATGTCAGAGTTGGGAGATCAGTTACTTATTTCTCAGTAACTGAGTTGTAGTGCAGCAATTAGCAGTGGCGGTGCTATGGGCAACACGATGCAGCATGATGAGAGGGGATGCAGTGCAGATGCAACAGTGGCAGTGGTAGTGGTAGGGCCATGGGCATCAACACGGATGCAGTGGGAGCTGTCGTACAGATGCAGCAGTGGCAGTGGCAGAGCCATGGGTGGTAGTACGAGATGCAGCAGTACAGATGATCGATAATAGGCCTAGCATCAGGGACCGATGCCGGATCATCAGAGTAATACTCAGTAAGGAGTATTGCTAGAGCACAGTCCTCACTAAGAGGGAGTGTTGATTTGGGGTAGCATCGGATGTGCTCTAGCCACGAAATTTGGTGGAAAGGCTAAGGCACATGACATATCCAATACCCAAAAAGGGTTTGGGCAGATTCTAAAAAGTTTGGGAAATATTAAAATGATTAATATTTTTAATGGAGTCCCTAAGTCTAAACTTAGGGAAATTAAAATATTAATGTGAATTAATATAAAACTGTGTTAGAATGGTCCAAAAGTAATGCATCAAGCCAGATCTAATCTTGGTCGTTGATTAGGGACTTAATCTCAACCTTTGAATTGTCAACGAGAAAAGTATAAGAGGAGACTTGAGGGTCACTTGGAAAACACACCAAGAGATCAAGATTTCGACTCTTTGGGGCTGAGTTTGCTGAGAAAGTTGAGAGAGTGATCTGGAGTTGCAGTTGAGGGGCAGTGAATACAGAAGCAGAGAGGCAGAGATAGTGGCGGGAGGATCAGTGCTAGTAACTGGGAAAGCTGACGCAGATGGCAGAAGCCAAAACTGCCGGGAACTGCCAGAACAACCGGGAAAGTTGACACAGAGGGCAGAAGTCGAAACTGCTGGGAACTATCGAAATTGTCGGGAAAGTTGATGCAAAGGGCAAAAGCCGGAACTATCGGGAATAGCCGGAACTATCGGGAATAGCCGAAACTGCTGAGAACTATCGAAACTACCGTGAAAGCTGACGCAGAGGGGAGAAGAGGCTGACGCAGTCACTAGAGGCTGAGGTTGGGGTTTTTCGTGGAGCAGATTGGAGCTGAGAAGTTGTTGGAGTGTTTATCCGGGGTTTCAACCGGAGCATTTGTCTCTGGAGGAGAGGTACTACTGCCGAGAACTGTCGGAACTACCGTGAAAGCTGACGCAGAGGGGAGAAGAGGCTGACGCAGTCCCTAGAGGCTGAGGTTGGGGTTTTTTGTTGGGCAGATTGGAGCTGAGGAGTTGCTGGAGTGTTTATCCGGGGTTTCAGCCAGAGCATCTATCTCTGAAGGAGAGGTACTACTGCCGAGATTTTTCTCTGTTGGGTGAGCCGGATTTGGCAACCAAATTGTATTCTGAAATTGCTTAATAAATCAAACCCTTTGATAGCTACATCGATTTTCCCGCATTGGGTTTTTCCAGGGACATTAGTCCAAAAATAACAGTGTCATTTGTGTGCTTATTTTTGTTTCCTTCAATTGATGATTTGTAATGCATTGAGCATGTACTTGTGTTTATTTTCAATATTTACATGGTAAATAACTTGTTAACTAATCAGAACAGGTAGGAAGGAATAAATCAGAAAGTACATGGAGGGTTTCTAACTGTTAGACTTAGAAACTTCAACAGTCAGGTATCTCCCTTATTGTCACCCATATGGTGTGTGTGATCCTTGTCATTTATGACAAGTCGGGTGTCTCCCCCTATCTTGGTCTAACAAAGTATACCCTAGTTGGCATCATACCCACAAGTCGGGTTTGTTGGGATTGTCCCTCCCCCTCTGGCCAATAGGTTGAGGAGGCTTGGAACATGTGATCCTTACCTTTGGAAAGTTGGGTATCTCACCCAAGCTTGGATTATGATGCAGGTATTCTACCACATGACTCTTAAGGGTCATTGCTAGGAAGATCGGTAGGCAATAGGATAGACATGATCCTTACCTCTTATAGCAAGTAGTATCTCACCCATTGATTGCACAAGGGGATGGTTGTGAGCCTTGCTCGTTAATTTGTATCTCGCCTATTGCTCAATAGAGGGTGGTAGTTGTAGCTTCCCTACGATTCTTCTTCTTTAGATTGGAGAATGATTCAGCAGATAGAGTTGAGCCGAGATGATTTGATGAACGAGATATTTGCGATGATCACATGATACAGTGGAAATTTTTCCCTAACTGAGAGGGATAGCTCAGTGACGAATTCCGATCATTGGACTAGATTCCTCGTTCCGAGAGGACCAAAATTGACCTTTGAAGCATTGAATTTGGATAAGGAAAAATGTGTTTTGAAGTCAAGCCCATAGGTACACAAATTGTCAAGATCAGTCGAAGGACAAATTGCCCCCCCTCCAACGCATATAAATACAAGTGACCTCAAGCTCATTTGGACATCATCTCAACACAACTCATCTTCTCTCTCTCAATCTAATTGGTTTGTACTAGTCTGAGGCAGCTCTTTCTCTCCACACATGCGAAGGGTTTCTTGGCATCTTTGACTTTTGTGTTGACTTTGAGAAACGGGGATCTTTGACCAACGTTGACTTGGGTGATTTTGGCATGCTTTGACTTCGTTCTTTTGCAAGATTTTTCTATTTTGGCAAGCCGCATTAATTGGCACACAAACCGAGAAATTCTCAGTTGTTTGACTAGAGTTGACCACAAGAAAATTGCAAACTTTGACCATAGGGTTTCTCTCTCATTTGACAAAGTTTCATTTGGTTTTCTTGTACTGTTTTGGGCTAACTTTGACCAGCTATGAAGGCCGAATTTGTGGGTCGTTAACTAAACTTTTGGACGACATATTTGACTGTTGACTTTGACTGGTTAGGGCACACTTTGAATCTTGTTGACTGAACTTTTGGAAGACATATTTGATCGTTGACTTTGACTGGTTAGGGCACACTTTGAATCTTGTTGACTTGGACAAAATTGCAGATTTTGATAGTTGACCAGATTTGACTATTTCATCACTGGCATATTGGTTTTTGGTTGGTTGATTTGTTGGTCAAGTTAAGGCTTTGACTTTGACTCTAATTATTGAATTTGGCTCATTGTACTCTCGGCTAGACATTTGAAGACAATCTAATAGAAGAAGAATTTTCAAAGGGTTTTGCCCCTTGTGGGGTTGTTACCTAGCCTTTGACCAAACTGGTGTCTCTTGTTGAAACTCTTGATTGTCTCTTATTGTCATTGCATTTACTGTTCTATCTTCAATTACTATTTATTATTGGAAGAATTAAATGCTAATTGAATAATTGAATTGGGCTAAACTTTAAAGTAATTGACATAGCATAGAGCAATGGAAAATTAACAAGAAATTACCAACAATTCAAATATACCATCAAATTAGATATACATGCAAAAGCATATGGAGTCTTAGATAGATAAAATGTCCAAAATTATTTTTTTTAAATCAAACAAAGGTATGGGGATACTTTGATGGAACATGTCAAGGGATTCTTGGTGTCTTAAGATAGTTACACAATGAAAATCACTGCATTTCTTAGAAATCATATATATTAGATATGGTACAACTACAAGCCATAGAGCTAAATGTTATGCTCTTGGTTGTTAATAAAAATTGCATTTGAGAAAGGTCTTAAACAGCCTTCAAAATTAGGAGGAATTTAAGAACAGTGCAAACCAAGCAAAAGGAATTATGATCTAAAAAACTTATCACTTCTTCTAATCATGGATAGAATTAAAGAGGTGACATTCAAATTTACATGTCTCCTTTCTCTGCATGTTTATGGGGAACTAAATAAGAAAGAAGATTAGCTCTCAAAAAATCAATGTCATTGCAAGCAAGGATGATAAACATTACTAGAGAAAAGGATGGAGGTTTAATCCAAGACAAAATTATTTCCATTTTAACTAGATTACAAATCTAATGGAGAAATTTATGCTATAGAGGAACAACTTTATTGACAGAGGGCATTGGAACTTCCTATAAGAAGTTAGAGTTGTTTTTTATGTTTTCTCTATATTCAGGCCAACATTTTACGTATTTTGCCTTGGGATGACTATTTAAATATGTTAATTTGTGGTAGCATCGGATATGCTCTGGCCATGAAAATTGGTGGAAAGGCTAAAGCACATAAGATCTCCAAGACCCAGAAATGGTTTGGGGAAATTCCACCCGGTTAGAGAGATATTAAAATAATTAATATTTTTAATGGAGTTCCTAAGTCTAAACTTAGTAAAATTAAAATATTAATGGGTTTTAATATAAAACTAGGTGAGAATGTTATAAATGACATGGATGAAGCCAAATCTAATCTTAGTCGTTGATTAGAGAATTAATCTTAGGCGTTGAAGACTCAACAAAAAAATCATAAGAGGAGGCTTGAGGGTCAGTTGGAGATACACCAAAATTGATCAGTCAGGTCGATTTTCTGGAGCAGGATTTGTTGAGAAAATTCAAACAAGTGATCAGAGTTGCAACATGGGGTAGTGAGTGCATAGCAGAGAGGTAGAGATAGTGTTGAAAAACCAGCACAGAGATTGAGGAGGCTACGCAAAGCCAGCAAGGGCCACGCAAAGGGCTAGAGTGACTGTGCAAAGGCTAGCAAGGCCTGCATGGGTGACGCAGAAGGCCAGAGAGCTAGCACAGAGCAGAAGAAGGCTGACGCAGGAGGTTTCAGAATGACGCAGAGACTAGGTGGGCTGACGCAGAACCTCATAAAAGCATTGGAGATATTTTCGTGGAGCAGACTTGCTGAATATCAGATTTCGAAGAGAGGTATTACTGTTAGATAGATATCTCTATTGGGTGAGCCAGTTTGGCACCCTAGTTGTACTCAAGAAAGTTGCTTAATATTAAAACCCTCAAAACTGTCGCACCAATTTTTCCAGATTGGGTTTTTCCGGGGACGATTGTCCAAACAGTTATCCCGAGAGACAGAGCTATTCCTAAGCAAAAGGCAGCAGAGAAGGAGTGACGCAGAGGGCCTGCATCATCATTTTGAGCCAGAGAAGGCCAAAGCATAGGTAGAGAGAGGTAGAAGAGGCTCATGAAGAGCCATGTCATCCTACTCAGTCAGGAAGGCTTGACGCAGCTGGCCAAAGGAGCGATTCAGTCTTGTCAGGATTGCGCAGAGATAAGAGGCTTAGTTTCTTCAGCTGTTGGTGCCTAGGGAGTTGTCGAAAGATTGTGGATTGGGAAGCTGGTGGGGTGGTGTTGTTGTTGAAACAAAACAGTACCTAACGGAATAGAACCAAGGTAGATGGATTCGCTACCTTGACGGATTTCTAGACAAGAAATCTAGATCCGAGTTGCAGTTGCAAAGAGGATTGGAGTGGAGCAGTTCGACAGTTGGCGGGAAGATTTCCAGCAGGGAAATTGAGACTCAGAGGGAGTCTAGGAGAGAACTTCCAAGAGGGAATTCGAGACTCAGAAGGAGTCTGGGAAAGAACTTCCAGGAGGGAAGTCAAGACTCAAAGGGAGTCTAGATGAGCCTGTTCCTTAGAGGGTTTCTTATGCCAAAGAAATCCAGATCCAAGTTTTGTTGGGGCAGCAGCAAAAGAGGTAGAAGAGAACTAGTTTGATATTCATTTTGGCGATATGGAAGCCACATTTTCCGGAGGGAGATGGGGTGACATCGATCTGTACCCGAGAGCACTACAAAAGATGAGGGGCAAGATCCTTGAGGTGCCCAAACTCTCGAATCATATCTGGCTACGGGAGCCCCGAATGAAAGTAGCAGGATGACGGATGCCGATAGAAGCAATATGCGAATGGAGCAACAAGGCAATGCTAGAGTGCAGAGGTCTGTAGCAGCGCAGTGGAGGTTGCAGCAATGTGAGAGGCAAAGAGATGGTTGGAGCAGTGAGAGAGGCACAGAGGTGGTTGCAGCAGTGCGAGAAGCACAGAGGTGGTTGCAACAATGCGAGAGGCACAGAGGTGTTGCAGTAGCACAGAGGTGTTGCAGCAACACAAAGGGAGCACGAGATAGTAGCAAAGGTAGCTTCAGCATCAGGGGGCTTCTAGCCTGACAAGGATGTCAGTAGTTGGGTAGATCAGATACTTCTCGGTAACTGAGTTGCAGTGCAGCAATTAGCAATGGTAGTGTTATGGGCAGCACGATGCAGCGTGATGAGAGAGAAGTGCAGTGCAGATGCAGTGTTGGGAGGAAGGACCAACAGTAGCACAGATTCAGAGGGAGCTTTAATACAGATGTAGCAGTGGCAGTGGCAATGCCATGGGCAGTAGTACAAGAGGCAGCAGCGCAGAGGATGTTGGGCAGCGGGCCAAGCATCAGCATAGGTACCAGTGCCAGATGATGAGGGTGATGTTCAGTGGTGGAGCATTAGTAGAGCACACTCCTTGCTAAGAGGGAGTGTTGATTTGTGGTAGCATCGGATGTGCTCTAGCCATGAAAATTGGTGGAAAGGCTAAAGCACATAAAATCTCCAAGACCCGGAAATGGTTTGGGGAAATTCCACCCAGTTAGAAGTATATTAATATTTTTAATGGAGTTCCTAAGTTTAAACTTCGGAAAATTAAAATATTAATGGGTATTAATATAAAACTGGGTGTTATGTTCTAAATGACATGAATCAAGCCAAATCTAATCTTAGTCGTTGATTAGAGACTTAATCTCGACCGTTGAAGACTCAACATGAAAAGCATAAGAGGAGGCTTGAGGGTCAGTTGGAGATACACCAAGATTGATCAGTCAGTTCGATTTTCTAAAGCAGGGTTTGCTGAGTAAATTCGAACAAGTGATCAGAGTTGCAACGAGGGGCAGTGAGTGCATAGCAAAGAGGCAAAGATAGTGTCGAAGAACAAACGCAGAGATTGAGGAGGCTACGCAGAGCCAACAAGAGCCACGCAAAGGGGCTGAGTGACTGTACAGAGGCTAGCAGGGCCTGCGTGGGTGATGCAGAAGGCCACAAAGCCAGCGCAAAGCAGTAGAAGGCTCACGCAGGGGGTTTCAGAGTGATGCAAAGGCCAGGGGGGCTGACGCAGAGCCTCAAAGAAGCGTTGGATAGATTTTCGTGGAACAGACTTGCTGAATATCAGATTCCGAAGAGACGTATCACTGCCAAATAGATATCTCTGTTGGGTGAGCCAGTTTGACACCCTAGTTGTACTCAAGAAAGCTACTTAATAATAAAACCCTCAGAACTGTTGCACCAGTTTTCCTAAGTTGGGTTTTTCCAGCAATGATTGTCCAAAAATAATGGTGTCCCTTGTGTGGTTGTATGTTATTTTCAATTGATGATATGTAGATAGTTGAGACTGCATTTGTGTTTATTTTCAGTATTTATATGGTTAAATAACTTGTTAAGAAATAAACAAGTAGGTGAAATAAACCAAATAATGCAGGAAGAATTTCTGACTTGTTAGACTTAGAAATTTCAACAAAATAGCCCATATCAATTAGTGTTAATTTAACTTTGGTTAAATATGACTAAGCAACGGAAGTGGCAGAGTCTGTTTGGAGTGTTGAAAAGGCATATATATATATATATGGTACATATATTTGTCTTCGTGATACAATTTGCAAAAACAAAAATCTTAAACCCTAAAAAACACATTTTATGGTAAAGCCAAAATTGTAAGCACTAAATAGCCCACAATTAGATAATTGTGTAGCATAAAGTGAATTAAATTAAACTATGCATACCTACCAATTACTTTTTGTTTGCACCCACTACAGTAGTGGAATTGCATGAGTTAGGTTCTCTAGGTCTGCATTAATTTCCTAATCCATCTAGCCCAACAAAAATAAAACCAAAAAATCTAATGAGAAATATTTTAAAACCACAAAATCTCATGAAAAATCTTAACCCTCGCATCCTACCCACCTAACCCCCGACAAACCCCAAATCCAAAAGAGGAAGGGTCATCAGTGACATATAGAAAATCTAATGGAACCTAATTGGGTGCACATAGAAGATGTGAATTCCTTAAATACACAAAACAAGTGGTACATCTGAAACACAAAGTGGGCACACAATTGAAATAGTGTATCCCTGCTACTCAATAAGTCAAGCAAGCAAAATGAAAAGTTGGCATTTTGTATCTCCTAATGTTAAACTGGCTCCACACCCTGAAGTACCTTCTACTACCCCAGATATGTACCATCAATCACAATAAACTTTAGATAACAGTTACAAGAGAATATCAAGGAGTATCTTGAGGTCAATTGTATCCAAGTCAAAGTCGGCCTCATAATACTCTTGGAAGACATGACCAGGGGCATCCACATGAGTATCTGTATGGATACCCATCTTCATCTCAAAATTGTTTGCAATGGACCAATTTTTCATGCATCCAACCAACCAGCGATAATGGCCCAATCCCTTTGAAGAGTCCCAAACAAACATATCTTCTTAGTAATGCATGAGATATGTCGAAAATTTTGCCATGGTCCTTCGAAGCAGAAATACCCACATCACATATTCCTAAATCATTAATTGGGATACATGTCAAAACCACATTAGGAACACATAAACACTCAGTGTAATGACCCCGGTCATCTTGCCAAGTATGTAGACATTGTCCTAATGGTACCAATTTTGATGCTACATGTATATAGTGTAAATGTTGTCATGGTCACATTGATATTGTAAATATTTTTGTTATCCTAGTACACATGTTGAAGGATACATTCGTATGGCTATTGTGAACACTTTATTAGTTAGCCAGGTATACATGACCCGGAAAATTATTCTTAACAACTAACACAACTTGAGACACCAATTAAGGAAAAGAAATAATGGTAGGGTATGACATTATTTATCAATAAATATTTCTTTCTATGTGGCTCTGTTTTAAAAAACAGTCGAGCCATCTCCGAAACGACCAAGCCAATCTGAGCCAACCCTCGACCGGTTCGACTTGGTGAAGAAAACGGTCAGGAGGTCGGGTTGTTACCGGATCGACTGAGTCGTCACCGACTCAACCGGTTTAGTAACAACCCACCCGACTCAACCGAGCCTGTGAAAACTCGACCAATTTAGCCAGTGATGCCAACGCACGGCCTATTTGGCTTTTGGGGGTGGGGGGAATGGACCCCTCACTGCAATCTAATTTGGTTTTAGTTATGTTTGAGGTCCATTGACCTCTCCCAATCTTATAAAAGCTACCCAAACCCTCACATTTCCTCATAGCTATCTCGTTGCATTTGTATGAGAATTTGTGAGGAGTTTATGTTGAGTTGTGGATTTTGGTTTTGAAGCAGCAATGAGGAGGAACCTTGGGTAATCATTGGAGCAGCAGTGAGGAGCTTCTTGGGCAGCCATTGGAGTAGCAATCAGGAGTTGGTTTGTTGGAGTAGCATTGAGGAGGCAGTTTGTGCCTAGAGGTATTTCTTTTCCACTTATAAAATCTGTTTTTGCTTCTTTTTTGTGCAAATTTGAAAATTGAAAAGAAATTTTTTTGTAAAAGCAATGTTTTTTTGTTTTCATTTTCAGATTTTTTCCTTTCATTTCCAAGTCCAAAAATGGCTCCTAGAGTGAAAGATGTTGCTTGGGCATATGCTGAAATGATTGATAATCAAATGCATTGAAAATTTGTCATAGAAAAATTGAGGGTGGAGGGGGCATTCATGGGCTAAAACAACACTTGGATTGTATTAGAGGCCAAATTACTCCATGTGAAGCACCATCAGAACAAATTGGGGAGATTAGAAAGGAGTTGCTAGGAAACTTTGAGAAGTTTGAGCAAAAAAAAGGCTAGGAATAAAGAAATAGAGGATGAAATTGGGAGGAAGAGGAGCATACAACAAATGATGGCTGCCAACCCCAATTTTGATTATGAGAGCTCTTCATCTATCCCTTGCACTAATACATCCTCTCGCTATGTTCCTCCCTCTTTGGAGTCTATGCAAGAAAAAGGTAAGGGTAAAATGAAAAAGAGGGGTGGTATCAAAAATTCTTTCACCCCTCCTCTCGGTCAAATGCACATGGTCCTCAAGCTAGTAGATGTCATATCCAACCCACTTTAGATGATCATTGGAAGAAAGAATTGGGAGAGTGCCTGTAATTACATAGCTAGATGGTGGTATGATTCTGATATCCCCTTCAATGCTTCTCATTCACCATATTATGAACCTATGTTTGATGCCATATTTGCTGTTGGAAAGGGCTTCAAAGGCCCTACTTTGCATGAGTTAAGGGGATCTCTTTTGCAAAAAGAAATTTCCTCCATTGATGAATATTTGAAAGATTTCAAAAGCTCATGGGCAAAAATAGGATATACCATCATGTCAGATGGATGGACTGATCAAAGGAACCGTACCATCATAAAGTTTCTTATCTTTTGCCCACAAGGAACCATGTTTCTAAAATCAATTGATGCATCTGATAGGGTGAAAGATGCACACTTGTTGTTTCAGCTTTTGGATGAGGTTGTTGAAGAGGTGGGGCTAGCTAATGTTGTTCAAATCATCACAGATAATGCCTCTAACTATGTTCTTGCTAGTAAAAAGTTAGAGGAAAATAACAAAACCATCTTTTGGACCCCGTGTGCTACACATTGCATAGACCTCATGCTTTAGGATATTGGCAAAATAGATTGGGTCAAGAACACTATAGAGCATGCCAAAAGCATAACAAAATATATCTACAATCACTCATGGATTTTGAGCCTGATGAGGAAACACACAGGGGGCAGGGATATTATTAGGCCTGCCATCACTAGATTTGCAACTCATTTTTTGACATTGCAATCTATGATTTCCCAACATAGAAACTTGCAAAGGGTGTTTTCCAATTATGAATGGAATGAATGCCAATGGTCTCGCAAACAAGATGGCAAAGATGTGAAAAAGAAAGTTAATGAAGAAATATTTTGGAAAAAGGTAGCAGAGATTGTGAAGGTTGTTGAGCCACTGGTTAAGGTGTTGCGGTTTGTGGATGGGGAAAGATTGGCTATGGGCTTCATTTATGAGGCTATGGATCAAGCAAAGGAGCAAATAAAGGCAGTGTACAAGGATAGAGTGGCTAAGTATGGGCCCATTTGGGCAAATCATTGATGAAAGATAGAACAATCAACTCCATCGCCCTATACATGCAGCAGGGTATTTTCTGGACCCAAGGTATCATTATAAAGCTCTAGAGGTAGATGCTTTGACTGGGGAGGTTAGAGATGGATCGATTGACTGCATTGACCGCATGATCCCTAAGGAGAGTGATCAGTTGAGATACACCGACAGATCACTTGTTTCAGCAATGCCACAAGTACCTTTGGCAAGAACCTAACAAAGATTACAGGGGAAGCAGATGAGCCACGTAAACAAAAATTTCAATTTTCAAATTCTTATTTTGTTAAATTATTTATAATTTGAAAGCTGAATATAATTTGTTGAGCTAACTCATTACACTTCTATGCTTTTTGCAGCACAAAGGTGGGAGGCTTTTGGTAGCCATTGTCCTCAATTGCAGAAGTTTGCAATTCGTATTTTGAGTCAACCTTGCACTGTTATTGGGTGTGAACACAATTGGTCTGTCTTTGAGAGGATTCACACAAAGAAGAGAAATTGTTTGGAACAAAAACAGTTAAATCATCTAGTCTATGTCCAATAAAACCTCCAACTAATACGCAACCAATTGCTAAACAAAAGACCTAATATGGATCCCATTGTGTTGGAAGATGTTGATCCAACATCAGATTGGGTAGTGGAGAGTCATCCAACAGAGTTTGATTATGATGAGGATATTGGTCTTGATTTGGATTTACATATGGAGGCATTAGTCGAACATAATGTTCTATTGAATGCAGATCCACTTGTACCAAACACAGCCCCGAGTCCTCCAGTTGCAAGCACTTCCTCTACTAAGCCACGACAGAAGCGCATATCTCGTCTATCTCAGCGTACAGCTGCTGCGCCTACTAATGCTACTACTTCTACAGTTGCAGTTGGAGATGGTGATGAGGAGGAGAAGGAGCCATGGGTTTCCCCGTCTAACTCTAGTTCAAAGTCTAAGCCAAATGATGTCGGTTTGTCTAGCAGTAGCCAGTAGTACTGGTGACTGGTGATGTTTTACAGTTCACTTTAGTTGTAGAGGCCATTTAGACCTTCCTTGGTTATGTGTTTATGTTTTGATCTCTATATCATGTATGTATTGGACAGTGCATTGGGTGCCATTTTGATATAATGGATATATTCATGAGCCTACTTGATCATATGTTGTGTTCTCTCTATATTCTAATGCTTTGTGTTTGGAAACATGAATATCTTTAAAATTATGTTTTTTCATAAATATAAAAATATTTAAGATATTTTTTACAACGGCCGAGTCATTGAAATCAAACCGGCTGAGTCGATACCAAGTCAGAGTCGGAGTCAAAGCCAACCCTCAGCCATTTCCAAATCTGAGTGCATTTTTTAAAACATTGTTATGTGCTACATATTAAGGTTATAGGCCAAATTTTGTATCAATCATTAGGATGGAATATAGCGCATATGATTAAGCACTGATTTGATACAACGCATATAATTTAACAAGCGAGACCTAATAACCTCCGATACATTCGCAGGCATAGGATTCATAGGACTAGACGCAGCTAACAAGGGCTGACAAATATTTTGCATGATATTAGCACATGGTGAACAACTTTTTTTCCTCCCTCACACCTTGTCGATTCTAGAACTGACCTAGGAAGAGCGCAAATGGCAAATAGGGAGAAAAAGGGAGGCCAAATGGCTAGAAATGGAAAAGCCAATTAGCCAAGCCCAAACTAACTAGAAGCAGGGGGTGAACAATAGAAAAAGGGTAAAAATTGGGACCAGAGGGTGGGGGAAGGACAAGAAGGAGAAGAGCACAGTGAGAGCAGTTTAAGGGAGAAGGAAACGAGAAGTGAATAGAGGGGAAGGCAAGACAAAGGAGAGGACAAACAAAAGTAAGAAGGTTGCTCGGTAGCCAACTCGAAGGGCATTGTTGCAAGCAGGGAGTTGCACCTAAACGTTGTGGGGTCTGCACCACGAGGACAGCAAATCGAATTACAGTATCAAAGGTAAGCCTCCATCATGCTACTGAACTGTGCATTTAGCTTTTACTGCATTAGACTTCCATTGTCTCTGCATCCAATTAGCAAATGGATTCTAGGGCATAGCACAAGGGCGAAGTCATGACCATGACTCTCTTCTTAGCACTGCATTTTCCCAAACATCTATACAAAAATATAGGTGGTGGAGTAACCACTCAATAGTGCTATGGATTTGGCTATCCTTACCCATCAGAGGGAAAAAATCTTACAATCGTGTCCTCTTGACCTTATAAATGCTCGGTTAGTTTTACTTTCCAGGAGTTAGGGACCTTGCAGTCATGTTTGTGGCTTAGCCATCGACCTTGTAGTCATGTTTGTGGCATAGCCACCTTCCAAGAGGTGTGGTATAAACACTTCGTAAAGATTTCATGTTGAATATTGTGCAATAAACTTAACGCTAGTCTCTGAGTGAAGGACAAGCAGTTGTCTGGCCCTCTAGGGTTTTGGATTGACAGAAGGTGGAGGATTGTGTCTCTAGAATCCATCATCAAATAGTGGGTGGAGGTCTCAGGCTGCCATAGATTCACTCTCATTTAGTTAAGTCCAGATTCCTAGCTCAGGGTGGAGGAACACCTGTGGAATCCCTAGAACAAGTGAGGGTGGATATTTTGTCTCTGGAAACCCTCATGGTTGTTGGTTGGAGGAAGATTACCTCTAGAACCCCTGAACAAGCCTGTGATTGAATATTCTTAAGCAAGAAGGATGGAGATGTGGAACGCCTCTAGACTCCCTAGTGCAACTGAATATTCTTAAGCAAGAAGGGTGGAATTGTGGAACAACTTTGGACTCCTTAGTGCAACTGATTATTCTTAAGCAAGAAAGGTGGAGGTGTGGAACACCTCTTACTCCCTAGTTCAACTGAAAAATCTTAAGCAGGAAGGGTGGAGGTGTGGAACACCTCTGGACTCCCTAGTGCAACTGAATATTCTTAAGCAAGTGTAGAAGTGTGAAACACCTTTGGACTCCCTAGTGCAACTGAATATCCTAAAGCAAGAACGGTGGAGGTGTGGAACACCTCTGGACTCCCTACTGCAACTAAATATCACTAAACAAGAAGGGTGGAGGTGTGGAACACCTCTGGACTCCGTTATGTATCTGGTGGACTGGCCATTGGAACAGATTTAACATGTTAGGGGGTGACAGTTGCATTGCTGGCAGTCTCTCAGTGGTTGCGAGGAGGGTTGTGAGCCTGGTCCCATTGCCCAAACCAGGTCACACACTGTTAAGTATCTTAATGTCTTGGCTTGTCCAATACATCTGAACAAAGCTACAAAATTACATCGTTGTGTGCTTAGGCATGGTTGAAGGAGTGGATCCAAGACTGTCAACTGGTGGTGTCTAGCTACATCAAGTATTGGTCTGCTGATACCTCAGCATGACAACGCACAGCTTCCCTTGAT
The DNA here is from genome assembly GCA_000404065.3 of Pinus taeda. NCBI lineage: Eukaryota > Viridiplantae > Streptophyta > Pinopsida > Pinales > Pinaceae > Pinus > Pinus taeda. The sequence goes on along the minus strand of APFE031418403.1, from coordinate 101,255 downwards.
ATTGACCTGAGATATGAGAGTCTCAAGGTCTGAATAGTGCCTGGACATTTCCCTGTTAACAAAGGATAGCTATTCGTTTAACTATCATGCATTTTAGTGGCTAGTCTGTGCATCATTTTGTAATCCCTAGGAGTCATGGCAAGGGATTTTCTCTCCTGTTATGTTTGGTCCTATGAGCTACTTAACACTCTGCCGTGTTAAACTGTCTCTGGTAATCCTTTCACCAATTCAGATGTATGCCACCTTATTATAAAAGTAAGTACCGAAAGAACAGAAAACTTGTACGCAACCTTAGTGTGCAACCTATTGTCTTAAATGGGACCTATCATCCAACAGTACCACACTATTGTATGACATAACATTGCAGTAAATAAATTGATTGCCCTCAATGTGGATGGTATAAATGAGGTCATTGGTTCCCACACTGCCCTGCTTTACTACAAAGGCATAAGGTAGTATTGCAATATGCAGTCATCAGCGTCACAAACAATTATTAGACTCATCAGAGGCTATTTCATGTGCCGCCACTAGTGATTCTCACCAGGCATCACTGGTTCCTCCATGAGTTGCAAGTACAGGCCTATTGGATAGTGGTACTCTTAGAGATATTGAAATAAGGCATGAAATATAGTTAAGCACCAGTATGCCACATTCCACTTAACATCAGTATGCCATACTTTTCATACACAGCATTATAGATACAAGGCATTTAAGACCTTACATAAAGCCTAATGAAACAATATTGTCACTTATGATTGACCTCACTATCTCATGCAACACCCGTCTTACTAACATAAAGGTCACAGTTCTACTGTGTTTCTGCACTTTTGTCCCTATATCTTTTCCATAATTTAACACGCCCTTATCAGTGGTTGCATAGTTGTTGGGTCTCTTATATAAAATAGTGAAGAATAAAACAGTTAAGCCTTACCCAATATGTGATTACCACAAGCTGTTTAGCTGTTGGGTCTGCAGAAGTAAGAACAGATTGAATCAAGTATGAGTTTTGCACAAATAGCAGGCCATGCTGGGGTGGGTGTTGCACCATATTGTCAAATTCACCACAGCATAAATGGCTGTCCTAATTTCAGATTGCTTACAATTTATGTTACAAGCAATAAAAAAGTTAATCTTTGTACCCTGCTTATGATAAATGCAACTATTGAATAGAGGATAGCATGCTCATTATGTTTTCATTACCACTATGCCTACAACCCAAAGTCTCTATGGTTTAAATTAGTTAATTTCTCATGGAAATGCAACAACCCTTGAATAGTAAAGACATCAAGGTGACCACATTTTTGCATTGCGGTTATGCTTACAAATCATATTATGAAAGATTTAAATTAGTTTGTGAACATTGCTCATCAGAAATGCAACTCTTGAATAGCACAGACAGCGTGGTGACAACGTTGCATTGTTGATTTTATATCTTGATATGTCAGATGCAATTACTACCATTAAATTCTCCAGTAAAGGATTTTGAATGATATAGGAATGCTAGAAATCAAGGGTTTCAAACTAAACCATCTCAACTGCTGTCATTTATTGTTTTTCTTACAACTTTTACTTTCCTTGAATAAATCTAGTTGCCAACTACATAGGCACTTTACCCATGAGAGATAGAAATATTGCATTGCTGTCATGAGTTATTCACAGCACCTGCTCTCAGAAAAGCGGTAGGTTGCACTACAGTCCAGTGAGATCTGACAAAGGAATCTAAGAACTATGCTTGTGAGGCTTTAACACAGCTTGCACAGGAGACACACACATTAGAAACCAATTATAAGTCATCTCTGGCAGGTCTATAACAAACTGTAAAACACCTAAGGTTCAGCACAGTCAACATAGCAATACATGAAGTTGTATGGTGGGCCAATCTCCTTCCTGTGAGTCTTTTTGTTTTATAAAACTATTAGAAGGCAATTACAACCTCCATATATTGAACCTTGCCTTCACTAGCTATGAGACAATAAGTCACCCACAGTGTATCACTCTGACTCATCATCTTGGTAGTATAAACCATTATTGCTGAGGTCACTAAAGACTACCCACTCCTTCAGGAATGCAATGTGAACTCAATCGTATAATATTTTCCAGTAATCTCTGGGCTTTTTTTCAAGTCATTCCTTAAAAATAATAATAATAAATAAATTCTTAAGGGGATTTTACAAGTGTTATCATCAGAGCTGTCAGGTTCAACACTCGGACCTAATGGGCTCTATCATGAAAGAAATGAATCTTTGCCCATCAAATTATACTAAATAAGTTTCATGTCATAATTCAAAGTACAAGGACTTTCCTAGGGGTGCTACATTCAATATCAAAATGGGTCATAGATATGCATGTAATGAATCTACCCCCTTATGCCAATTTGCATAAAGATTTTATCCAACGTCTTTGCTATGAAGGTTAATCGGAAGTAGCTACAGGACTATATGAACAGATGATTGAAGCTAAGCACACACTAAATTCAATTTTCGATATCAGCTTGTTAAATGGCTATATATTTGTCTTTGAAAAATAAATTTCTTTGATCTGGATCCAAAGAGAAAATAATAAACTTCTCTATCATGTCATTCCAACTCATCTTCAGCCAAAAATTCTGGAAACAATGGAGTAGGGTTTTGCTGGGTTTGCCATCAGGGTTATTCTGGAGATGGAGGAGTTAGTTGACTACTGTAAAGATTCCCTAGTGGGAGGTTCATTTTCATTGAAGAACATTGTTACTGCTTGAAAATGCATTATAAGAGGCATTCTTAGCAGTCCAACAAATCTCTTCTTGTTCTACTTTGTCCAAGCAAGGTTCTCTTCAAATTTCATGAATAGACCAAGGTGTTGGACAATCAATGTTGGATTTTACATATGCTTATGCATGTTTCTCAATTTAAGGTACCTCACATTCTCTAGGGCATGACTTACATATGTGTAGGCATTTGTTTTGGCCACTTGAAGTGTTAATTTCAAGGTTTCATTATCAACAAGTAACCTAAGTTTCAAACCAGCATTTGATCAGAGCCTTTTCAGATATTGTAATAGAAGTAAATGGTGCAGATTACTCTTGAGTTTCACCTTGTAGCGGACTAGGATAACCAATAGGATAGTTCTCAAGGGATTTTCATATTATTTTGTTACTGTTTTAACCCCTGAAATTGGCAATTTTGTTTTCTAGTATATTTTTGTCAATTTTAGTCGATAATGTCAGTCCACAATAGAGCCACATTGTGGGCTGATTTGGCTTGATTCACTTGTTACTTGCAAGCAAGATCTGCCTTGAATTCAACTCATGAAAAATTCTCTTGTGAATGATTGGGATTAATGCAATGAATGAGTAATTGAATATACTCAGAAATGGCTTCTTAAACAAGTAATCGAGGGTGGTTTGTAGAAGTTAACCATCTATTAGGGTGCTGTTGTAGAAGGAAAGAATCACAACAATGAAATTTGATAGGAGTATGATGTATTGCCTAACAAGCAATCTTATTTTCAGTCTCCAAAATATTCTATCTTAAACCACTATAGAGTGCCATCAGCAGTGGATTACCCACCTTTGGTGAATTCTTTTTTTTTTTGTCTTTAACAGAGGTTGGGCACCCCTTTTAACCTAATTCTGGGTGCTATTAAAGGATATTTCAGCATTCAGGGAGTCCAAAATTGATCTCACGCGAGGCTTTTCTATCAAGACTAATTTCAACATGATATATATGGAATGGAATGCTTACCTTCAAGAGTTATCTTGTGTCTAGCTTACAGGGTTTTCTGTGATCTAGTTTCCTGCTGTGTATGGTCCCTTTCCTGAGCTTGCTCCTCTCTGTTTTATGCACTATAATACTTTTATGCCATGTATGCATATAAGCTAATTAGAAGGGTTCAGGGCAATGTTGTACGAAGCGGCGACGAAATGGGGACGTTTTTTGGAAGCAGGGACGCGGAAGCGTCATCTTCCAAAAATCTAAGAAGTGAAGCGTCTCAGAAGCGTCTAATATATATATAAATATATATTTTTGAATTTATATTAAAAAAACATCCAAAATACCAAATTAGTTGTAAAAGACATGAAAACATGCATAATTTTACATAAATCAAGATAGATATGGCATCTATTGTACATCAATGTGTTGATCTAGATTGTCATTGATGTCACTATGAAGCCAAGGAGCTCTCAGAGCAGAGCTATCAAAGTAGAGAAGAGAAGCAAGTGTAAAAGCGGAAGATTGAGGAGGAGCCACATCGAAGGAGCCATATCGGGAGTATCGCGTGTAATGTATGCCCAAGAAGAACCGAGAGGAAGAATTCATCAAAAGAAGCAAAGAGGAATCATAATGGGTCTTTGAATCCGGTTGAAGAATCAGAGTGAAGCTCAGAGAGAATCAGCGAAGTATGAATTCGCAGAAGGCAAGCTCAGAGAGAGTTGATCAGCAGAAAAGTGAAAGGTTGAAACCCTGAAGAAAACCCGAAACCACAAGTAAAACACTGAATAAATGAATCAAAGTCAAAGTGAGGAGACAACTAAAGATTGAATGCACAGGAACTGTTGGATCTCGAAGATCAATGGATGAGGTCAAAGGAAATGATCAGCCAAGATTAAATCGCACAGACTGGTGTCAAGAAATGAACAGTTGAGATTGATTTAAGCAGTAGCGGAAGAGGAATCCGGAGAAGGCGTTGCAGCCGTTGATGGTAGAAGATCTACGGTCGTCGGGTACAAACAAGCTCGGGAGTTAGTCAACGAAGGAAGGCAGATTTAAAGCTATAAGCGGGATTTCGAGCGGATGCAAAATGGTAAGTGGTATTTAGAGGAGAGTGCTCGATTCCATTCAATGATTGACACGTAACAACTAGAGGAGAGAGAAAAACCACTCATTTCAAGCGGGTAACTCTCGTGCAAGTAGTCCACCCGAAATCACTGTAGACCATCAGATTTTGGGGGTTGAAATCTACGGTGGAGAATGAACCCGATAAAGTTAAACCTCGGGAACGTGTCCGAGTGGGTTACGTCATCACAATTGTAATACGCCCTACAACTATATCGCATCCGCCGTACCGGCGGTTATGCATCGCATGTTATAAAGGAATGACACACTATATACTGCGATTACGATATATATATATAATATATATATATATATATATATATATATATATATATATATATATATACAAACCCAACGGAATTATTAAAAACAGTTTATAATCATCTCACATCCAATGAGGGCAATCGGCAATCGACCATCGGCGATGTTATAGGCACGATGTATAAAAGATCTCCAGAAACTTGGAATTGCGATTAAGATAGTGACGTGGCTGGTGGGACCACCCATTCTATATTTCAAACTATGTTAATGGGGCATCGGCTAGGTTGCGATTGTGATTGCAAGATTATTAATGTATATTGTATGAATATTAAAAAGGGGGGTCTCTCTGATATTTTCTTTTATATGCAACATTATTGTAATTCGGCCTCTCTTGCACATTAACGTGTCCTGTGAGTATTGATCAATGTTGCACGAAGCGGGGACGAAGCGGGGGCGTTTTTTGGAAGCGGAGACGCGGAAGTGTCATTTTCCAAAAATCTAGGAAGCGAAGCATCTGCGGAAGGC